>JBAPLH010001389.1:0-183394 GCA_037897445.1 Ceriops zippeliana | reverse complement strand
ACGGTTAATGAATGAAAAATATTTTCTTTGTAACAAGAAACAAGAGCATCCTAATTATCTTAAGGTGAATAGAAAGTCTCGTTATTTATTAATTAAATAAGTTCACATTGGCATGAAATGCTATCCAAGACGAATGACTCATTTGGCTGATGGACGTAAACAGATTTGGAGAAATAATGGTGTTAATACTTGTTTGATTTAATTAATATACTTCATTGTTTAGAAACATATGTCAATTTCATTATCGCTTTATCAAAAAGTATGTTTGGAATCAAAAGATTCGACTTGCTAACCACAAATGATGGGAGGTACTCTTTATTTTAGAATTCAACCATTTAATATCAATAAGAAGTGCAATTTAAGATCGAGAACACTATTTGTTGTTGCAATTGAATGAATTCATGTTATAGACAATTCATGCAAATTGTTTTCATAATGAATATAGTCGTTAAGAAAGAGTCAGCATATAATTTCATGGTCAATGCATAAAAAATACTTCTTGTAACAAGAAAAGGAGCGTAATTAGCTTAAGGTGAGTAAAAACTCTCATTATTGAGGAATTAATCAAGTTGACATTAGCACGGAATGCAGGCCAAGATGAATGACTCCTTTGGCTGAAGGATGTAAATAGATTTGGAGTAATAATGTTGTTAATACTTGTTTGATTTAATTAATATATTTCGTTGTTTAGCAACATAAGTCAATTTTATTATCACCGTATCAAAAAGAGTGTTTGAAATCAAAAGAGGAGCCTTGCTAACCAGAAATGATGGGAGGTACTCTTTATTTTAGAATTCAACCAATTAATTTCAATAAGAAAAGCAATTCAAGGTCAAGAACTCTATTGTTTGCTGCAATTCAATGAATTCATGTTATAGATGATTCATGGAAATTGTTTTCATAATGAATATAGTCGTTAAGAAAGAGTCAACAGATTATTTCACGGTTAATGAATGAAAAATCGTTCTTGTAACAAGAAGAGGATCCTAATTATCTTAAGGTGAATAGAAAGTCTCATTATTTATTAATTAAATAAGTTCACATTGGCATGAAATGCTATCCAAGACGAATGACTCATCTGGCTGATGGATGCAAAGAGATTTGGAGTAATATTGGTGTTAATACTTGTTTGATTTCATTAATATACTTCATTGTTTAGCAACATATGTCAATTTCATTATCGCTTTATCAAAAAGTGTGTTTGGAATCAAATGATTCGACTTGCTAACTAGAAATGATGGGAGGCACTCTTTATTTTAGAATTCAAGCAATTAATATCAATAAGAAAAGCAATTCAAGATCTAGAACACTATTGTTTGTTGCAATTGAATGAATTCATGTTATAGACGATTCATGCAAATTGTTTTCATAATGAATATAGTCGTTAAGAAAGTGTCAACATATCATTTCATGGTCAATGCATAAAATATACTTCTTGTAACAAGAAAAGGAGTGTAATTAGCTTAAGGAGAGTAGAAACTCTCATTATTGAGGAATTAATCAAGTTGACATTAGCACGGAATGAAAACCAAGATGAATGACTGCTTTGGCTGAAGGATGTAAAACAGATTTGGAGTAATAATGGTGTTAATACTTGTTTCATTTTAATTAATATACTTCGTTGTTTAGCAACATATGTCAATTTTATTATTATCACCGTATAAAAAAGTGTGTTTGGAATCAAAAGAGGAGCCTTGCTAACCAGAAATAATGGGAGGTACTCTTTATTTTAGAATTCAACCAATTAATATCAATAAGAAATGCAATTCAAGATCAAGAACCCTATTGTTTGTTGCAATTGAATGAATTCATGTTATAGACGATTCATGGAAATTATTTTCATAATGAATATAGATGTTAAGAAAGAGTCAACAAATAATTTCATGGTTATTCGAATGTAAAAATAGTTCTTGTAACAAAAAAGAGGAGCCTAATTTGATTAAGGTGATTAGAAATTCTCATTAATTAGTAATTGAACAACTTCACAAAGGCATGAAAGGCAATCTAAGAGAAATGACTCATTTGGCTGATGGACGCAAACAAATTTGGAGTAATAATGGTGTTAATACTTGTTTGATTTAATTCATATACTTCATTGTTTAGCAACATATGTCAGTTTCATTATACCTTTCTCAAAAAGTGTGTTTTGGAATCAAAAAGGAGCCTTGCTAACCAGAATTGGTGGAGGTACTCTTTATTTTAGAATTCAAACCAATTAATATCAATAAGAAAAATTGCAATTCAAGATCAAGAACTCTATTGTTTGCTGCAATTGAATGAATTCATGTTATAGACGATTCATGGAAATTGTTGTCATAATGAATATAGACGTTAATAAAGAGTCAATAGATAATTTCATGGTTAATGAATGTAAAATAGTTCTTGTAACAAGAAGAGGAGCCTAATTAGATTAAGGTGATTAGAAAGTCTCATTAATTAATAATTACACAAGTTGACATTGGCATGAAATGCAATCTAAGATGAATGACTAATTTGGCTGATGGACGCAAACAAATTAGGAGTAATAATGGTGTTAATACTTGTTTGATTTAATTAATATACTTCATTGTTTAGCAACATATGTCAATTTCATTATCCCTTTATCAAAAAGTGTGTGTTTGGAATCAAATGATTCGACTTTGCTAAACCAAAAATGATGGGAGGTACTCTTTATTTTAGAAATTCAACCAATTAATTTCAATAACAAAAAGCAATTCAAGATCAAGAACTGTATTGTTGTGTTTGCAATGGAATGAATTCATGTTATAGACGATTCATGGGAATTGATTTCGTAATGAATATGGTCGTTAAGAAAGAGTCAACAGATTATTTCACGGTTAATGAATAAAAAATCGTTCTTGTAACAAGAAGAGGATCCTAATTATCTTAAGGTGAATAGAAAGTCTCATTATTTATTAATTAAGTAAGTTCACATTGGCATGAAATGCTATCCAAGACAAATGACTCATCTGGCTGATGGACGCAAACAGATTTGGAGTAATAATGGTGTTAATACTTGTTTGATTTCATTAATATACTTCATTGTTTAGAAACATATGTCAATTTCATTATCGCTTTATCAAAAAGTATGTTTGGAATCAAAAGATTCGACTTGCTAACCACAAATGATGGGAGGTACTCTTTATTTTAGAAGTCAACCAATTAATGTCGATAAGAAGTGCAATTTAAGATCGAGAACACTATTTTTTGTTGCAATTGAATGAATTCATGTTATAGACAATTCATGCAAATTGTTTTCATAATGAATATAGTCGTGAAGAAAGAGTCAGCATATCATTTCATGGTCAATGCATAAAATATACTTCTTGTAACAAGAAAAGGAGTGTAATTAGCTTAAGGTGAGTAGAAACTCTCATTATTGAGGAATTAATCAAGTTGACATTAGCACGAAATGCAAGCCAAGATGAATGACTCCTTTGGCTGAAGGATGTAAACAGATTTGGAGTAATAATGTTGCTAATACTTGTTTGATTTAATTAATATACTTCGTTGTTTAGCAACATAAGTCAATTTTATTATCACCGTATCAAAAAGAGTGTTGGAAATCAAAAGAGGAGCCTTGCTAACCAGAAATAATGGGAGGTACTCTTTATTTTAGAATTCAACCAATTAATATCAATAAGAAATGCAATTCAAGATCAAGAACCCTATTGTTTACTGCAATTGAATGAATTCATGTTATAGACGATTCATGGAAATTATTTTCATAATGAATATAGATGTTAAGAAAGAGTCAACAAATAATTTCATGGTTATCGAATGTAAAATAGTTCTTGTAACAAAAAGAGGAGCCTAATTTGATTAAGGTGATTAGAAATTCTCATTAATTAGTAATTGAACAACTTCACAAAGGCATGAAAGCCAATCTAAGAGAAATGACTCATTTGGCTGATGGACGCAAACAAATTTGGAGTAATAATGGTGTTAATACTTGTTTGATTTAATTCATATACTTCATTGTTTAGCAACATATGTCAGTTTCATTATACCTTTCTCAAAAAGTGTGTTTGGAATCAAAAAGGAGCCTTGCTAACCAGAATTGGTGGGAGGTACTCTTTATTTTAGAATTCAACCAATTAATATCAATAAGAAATGCAATTCAAGACCAAGAACTCTATTGTTTGCTGCAATTGAATGAATTCATGTTATAGACGATTCATGGAAATTGTTTTCATAATGAATATAGACGTTAAAAAAGAGTCAACAGATAATTTCATGGTTAATGAATGTAAAATAGTTCTTGTAACAAGAAGAGGAGCCTAATTAGATTAAGGTGATTAGAAAGTCTCATTAATTAATAATTACACAAGTTGACATTGGCATGAAATGCAATCTAAGATGAATGACTAATTTGGCTGATGGACACAAGCAAATTAGGAGTAATAATGGTGTTAATACTTGTTTTGATTTAATTAATATACTTCATTGTTTAGCAACGTATGTCAATTTCATTATCCCTTTATCAAAAAGTGTGTTTGGAATCAAATGATTCGACTTGCTAACCAAAAATGATGGGAGGTACTCTTTATTTTAGAATTCAACCAATTAATTTCAATAAGAAAAGCAATTCAAGATCAAGAACTGTATTGTGTGTTGCAATGGAATGAATTCATGTTATAGACGATTCATGGGAATTGATTTCATAATGAATATGGTCGTTATGAAAGAGTCAACAGATTATTTCACGGTTAATGAATGAAAAATCGTTCTTGTAACAAGAAGAGGATCCTAATTATCTTAAGGTGAATAGAAAGTCTCATTATTTATTAATTAAATAAGTTCACATTGGCATGAAATGCTATCCAAGACGAATGACTCGTCTGGCCGATGGACGCAAACAGATTTGGAGTAATAATGGTGTTAATACTTGTTTGATTTCATTAATATACTTCATTGTTTAGAAACATATGTCAATTTCATTATCGCTTTATCAAAAAGTATGTTTGGAATCAAAAAGATTCGACTTGCTAACCACAAATGATGGGAGGTACTCTTTTATTTTAGAAGTCAACCAATTAATGTCGATAAGAAGTGCAATTTAAAGATCGAGAACACTATTTTTTGTTGCAATTGAATGAATTCATGTTATAGACAATTCATGCAAATTGTTTTCATAATGAATATAGTCGTGAAGAAAGAGTCAGCATATAATTTCATGGTCAATGCATAAAATATACTTCTTGTAACAAGAAAAGGAGTGTAATTAGCTTAAGGTGAGTAGAAACTCTCATTATTGAGGAATTAATCAAGTTGACATTAGCACGAAATGCAAGCCAAGATGAATGACTCCTTTGGCTGAAGGATTTAAACAGATTTGGAGTAATAATGTTGCTAATACTTGTTTGATTTAATTAATATACTTCATTGTTTAGCAACATAAGTCAATTTTATTATCACCGTATCAAAAAGAGTGTTGGGAATCAAAAGAGGAGCCTTGCTAACCAAAAATAATGGGAGGTACTCTTTATTTTAGAATTCAACCAATTAATATCAATAAGAAATACAACTGAAGATCAAGAACTCTATTGTTTGCTGCAATTCAATGAATTCATGTTATAGATGATTCATGGAAATTGTTTTTCATAATGAAATATAGTCGTTAAGAAAAAGTCAATAGATAATTTCATGGTTAATGAATGAAAAATAGTTCTTGAAACAAGAAGAGGAGCCTCATTAGCTGAAGGTGATTAGAAAGTCTCATTATTTAGTAATTAAACAAGTTCACATATCATGAAATGCAATCCAAGAAGAATGACTCATTTTGCTGATGGATGCAAAGAGATTTGGAGTAATATTGGTGTTAATACTTGTTTAATTTTAATTAATACACTTCATTTGTTTAGCAACATATGTCAATTTCATTATCTCTTTATCAAAAAGTGTGTTTGGAATCAAATGATTCAACTTGCTAACTAGAAATGATGGGAGGCACTCTTTATTTTAGAATTCAAGCAATTAATATCAATAAGAAAAGCAATTCAAGATCTAGAACACTATTGTTTGTTGCAATTGAATGAATTCATGTTATAGACGATTCATGCAAATTGTTTTCATAATGAATATAGTCGTTAAGAAAGTGTCAACATATAATTTCATGGTCAATGCATAAAAAATAGTTCTTGTAACAAGAAAAGGAGCGTAATTAGCTTAAGGTGAGTAGAAACTCTCATTATTTAGGAATTAATCAAGTTGACATTAGCACAAAATGAAAACCAAGATGAATGACTGCTTTGGCTGAAGGATGTAAACATATTTGGAGTAATAATGGTGTTAATACTTGTTTCATTTAATTAATACAATTCGTTGTTTAGCAACATATGTCAATTTTATTATCACCGTATAAAAAAGTGTGTTTGGAATCAAAAGAGGAGCCTTGCTAACCAGAAATGATGGGAGGTACTCTTTATTTTAGAATTCAACCAATTAATATCAATAAGAAATGCAATTCAAGATCAAGAACTCTATTGTTTGCTGCAATTGAATGAATTCATGTTATAGACGATTCGTGGAAATTATTTTCATAATGAATATGGATGTTAAGAAAGAGTCAACAAATAATTTCATGGTTATCGAATGTAAAAAAAGAGGTGCCTAATTTGATTAAGGTGATTAGAAATTCTCATTAATTAGTAATTGAACAACTTCACATTGGCATGAAAGGCAATCTAAGACAAATGACTCATTTGGCTGATGGACGCAAACAAATTTGGAGTAATAATGGTGTTAATACTTGTTTGATTTAATTAATATACTTCATTGTTTAGCAACATATGTCAATTTCATTATCGTTTTATCAAAAAGTGTGTTTGGGATCAAAAGAGGCTAACCAGAAATGGTGGGAGGTACTCTTTATTTTAGAATTCAACCAATTAATATCAATAAGAAATGCAATTCAAGATCAAGAACTCTATTGTTTGCTGCAATTGAATGAATTCACGTTATAGACGATTCATGGAAATTATTTTCATAATGAATATGGATGTTAAGAAAGTGTCAACAAATAATTTCATGGTTATCGAATGTAAAATTGTTCTTGTAACAAAAAGAGGAGCCTAATTTGATTAAGGTGATTAGAAATTCTCATTAATTAGTAATTGAACAACTTCACATTGGCATGAAAGGCAATCTAAGACAAATGACTCATTTGGCTAATGGACGCAAACAAATTTGGAGTAATAATGGTGTTAATACTTGTTTGATTTAATTCATATACTTCATTGTTTAGCAACATATGTCAGTTTCATTATACCTTTCTCAAAAAGTGTGTTTGGAATCAAAAAGGAGCCTTGCTAACCCGAAATGGTGGGAGGTACTCTTTATTTTAGAATTCAACCAATTAATATCAATAAGAAATGCAATTCAAGATCAAGAACTCTATTGTTTGCTGCAATTGAATGAATTCATGTTATAGACGATTCATGGAAATTGTTTTCATAATGAATATAGACGTTAATAAAGAGTCAATAGATAATTTCATGGTTAATGAATGTAAAATAGTTCCCTGTAACAAGAAGAGGAGCCTAATTAGATTAAGGTGATTAGAAAGTCTCATTAATTAATAATTACACAAGTTGACATTGGCATGAAATGCAATCTAAGATGAATGACTAATTTGGTTGATGGAAGCAAAACAAATTAGGAGTAATAATGGTGTTAATACTTGTTTGATTTAATTAATATACTTCATTGTTTAGGAACATATGTCAATTTCATTATCGCTATATCAAAAAGTGAGCTTGGAATGAAATGATTCGACATGGTAACCATAAATGATGGGATGTACTCTTTATTTTGGAATTCAACCAATTAATATCAATAGGAAACGCAATTCGAGATCAAGTACTCTATTGTTTATTGCAATTGAATGAGTTTATGTTATAGACGATTCATGGAAATTGTTTTCGTAATGAATATAGACATTAAGAAAGCTTCGACAGATAATTTAATGGTTAATGCATGAAAAAATAGTTCTTGTAACAAGAAGAGGAGCCGAATTAGCTTGAGGTGATTAGAAAGTCTCATTATTTAGGAACTAAACAAGTTCACATGGGGGCATGAAATGCAATCCAAGGTGAATGACACAATTGGCTGATTGATGCAAACAGGTTTGGAGTAGTAATGGTGTTAATACTTGTTTGATTTAATTAATATACTTCATTGGTCAGCAACATATGTCAATTTCGTTATCGCTGTATCAAAAAGTGTGTTTGGAATCAAAAGATTCGACATGCTAACCATAATTGATGGGATTTACTCTTTATTTTGGAATTCAACCAATTAATATCAATAGGAGATGTAATTCAAGATTAAGAACTCTATTGTTTGTTGCAAGTGAATGAATTCTTGTCATAGATGATTCATGGAAATTGTTTTCATAATGAATATAGTCGTTAAGAAAGAGTCAACAGATAATTTCATGGTTAATGAATGTAAAATAGTTCTTGTAACAAGAAGAGGAGCCTAATTAGCTTAAGGTGATTAGAAAGTCTCATTAATTAGTAATTAGACAAGTTCACATTGGCATGAAATGCAATCCAAGATGAATGACTCATTTGGCTGATGGACGCAAACAAATTTGGAGTAATAATGGTGTTAATACTTGTTTGATTTAATTAATATACTTCATTGTTTAGCAACATATGTCAATTTCATTATCGCTTTATCAGAAAGTGTGTTTGGAATCAAATGATTCAACTTGCTAACTTGAAATGATGGGAGGTACTCTTTATTTTAGAATTCAACCAATTAATATCAATAAGAAAAGCAATTCAAGATCAAGAACTCTATTGTTTGTTGCAATTGAATGAATTCATGTTATACAAGATTCATGGAAATTGTTTTCATAATTAATATGGTCATTAAGGAAGAGTCAACAGATTATTTCATGGTTAATGAATGAAAAATAGTTGTTGTAACAAGAAGAGGAGCCTAATTATATTAAGGTGATTAGAAAGTCTCATTGTTTAGTAATTAAATAATTCACATTGGAATGAAATGATATCCAAGATGAATGACTCATTTGGCTGATGGACGCAAATAGATTTGGAGTAATAATGGTGTTAATACTTGTTTGATTTAATTAATATACTTCCTTGTTTAGCAACATATGTCAATTTCATTATCGCTTTATCAAAAAAGTGTGTTTGGAATCAAATGATTTGACTTGCTAACCAGAAATGATGGGGTGGTACTCTTTATTTTAGAATTAAACCAATTAATATCATCAATACGAAAAGCAATTCAAGGACAAGAACTCTATTGTTTCTTGCAATTGAATGAATTCATGTTATAGACGATTCATGGAAATTGTTTTCATAATGAATATGGTCGTTAAGAAAGAGTCAATAGATTATTTCATGGATAATGAATGAAAAATAGTACTTGTAACAAGAAGAGGAGATAATTATCTTAAGGTGATTAGAAAGTCTCATTATTTAGTAATTAAATAAGTTCACATTGGCATGAAATGCTATCCAAGACGAATGACTCATTTGGCTGATGGACGCAAACAGATTTAGAGTAATAATGGTGTTAATACTTGTTTGATTTAATTAATACACTTCGTTGTTTAGCAACATAAGTTAATTTCATTATCGCTTTGTCAAAAAGTGTGTTTGGAATCAAAAGATTCGACTTGCTAACCAGAAATGATGGGAGGTACTCTTTATTTTAGAATTCAACCAATTAATATCAATAACAAATGCAATTCAAGATCAAGAACTCTATTGTTTGTTGCAATTGAGTGAATTCATGTTATAGACGATTCATATAAATTGTTATGATAATGAATATAGTCATTAAGAAAGAGTCAACAGATAATTTCATGGTTAAAGAATGTAAAATAGTTCTTGTAACAAGAAGAGGAGCCTCATTATATTAAGGTGATTAGAAAGTCTCATTAATTTGTAATTAAACAAGCTCACATTGGCATGAAATGCCATCCAAGATGAATGACTCATTTGGCTGATAGGCGCAAACAGATTTGGAGTAATAATGGTGTTAATACTTGTTTGATTTAATTAATATACTTCATTGTTTAGCAATATATGTCAATTTCATTATTGCTTTATCAAAAAGTGTGTTTGGAATCAGAAGATTCGACTATCTAACCACAAATGATGGGAAGTACTCCTTATTTTAGAATTCAACCAATTAATATCAACAAGAAATGCAATTTAAGATCGAGAATTCTATTTTTTGTTGCCATTGAATGAATTCATGTTATAGACGATTCATGGAAATTGTTTTCATAATGAACATAGGTATTAAGAAAATGTCAACATATAATTTCATGGTCAATGCATAAAAAATAGTTCTTATAACAAGAAGAGGAGCCTAATTATCTTAAGGTGATTAGAAAGTCTCATTATTTACTAATTAAATAAGTTCACATTAGCATTAAATGCTATCCAAGACGAATGACTCATTTGGTTGATGAACGCAAACAAATTTTGAGTAATAATGGTATTAATACTTGTTTTATTTAATTAATACACTTCGTTGTTTAGCAACATATGTCAATTTCATTATCGCTTTATCAAAAAGTGTGTTTGGAATCAAAAAGATTCGACTTGCTAACCACAAATGATGGGAGGCACTCTTTATTTTAGAATTCAACCAATTAATATCAATAAAAAATGCAATTTAAGATCGAGAATTCTATTTTTTTGTTGTAATTGAATGAATTCATGTTAAAGACAATACAAGGAAATTGTTTTCATAATGAATATAGTCCTTAAGAAAGAGTGAACATATAATTTGATTGTCAATGCATAAAAAAATAGTTCTTGTAACCAGAAGAGGAGCCTAATTGTCTTATGATGATTAGAAAGTCTCATTATTTAGTAATTAAATAAGTTCACATTGGCATGAAAAGCTATCCAAGATGAATGACTCATTTGGCTGATGGACACAAACAGATTTCGGGTAATAATGGTGTTAATACTTGTTTGATTTAATTAATACACTTCGTTGTTTAGCAACATATGTCAATTTCATTATCGCTTTATCAAAAAGTGTGTTTGGAATCAAAAGATTCGACTTGCTAACCAGAAGTGATGGGAGGTACTCCTTATTTTAGAATTCAACCAATTAATATCAATAAGAAATGCAATTCAAGATCAAGAACTCTATTGTTTGTTGCAATTGAATGAATTCATGTTATAGACGATTCATGGAAATTGTTATCATAATGAATATAGTTGTTAAGAAAGAGTCAACAGATAATTTCATGGTGAAAGAATGTAAAATAGTTCTTGTAACAAGAAGAGGAGCCTAATTACTTTAAGCTGATTAGAAAGTCTCATTAATTAGTAATTAGACAAGTGCACATTGGCATTAAATGCAATCCAAGATGAATGACTCATATGGCTGATGTACACAAACAAATTTGGAGTAATAATGGTGTTAATACTTGTTTAATTTAATTAATATACCTCATTGTTTAGCAACATATGTCAATTTCATTATCACTTTATCAAAATGTGTGCTTGGAATCAAATGATTCAACTTGCTAACCAGAATTGGTGGGAGGTACTCTTTATTTTAGAATTCAACCAATTAATATCAATAAGAAATGCAATTCAAGACCAAGAACTCTATTGTTTGCTGCAATTGAATGAATTCATGTTATAGACGATTCATGGAAATTGTTTTCATAATGAATATAGACGTTAAAAAAGAGTCAACAGATAATTTCATGGTTAATGAATGTAAAATAGTTCTTGTAACAAGAAGAGGAGCCTAATTAGATTAAGGTGATTAGAAAGTCTCATTAATTAATAATTACACAAGTTGACATTGGCATGAAATGCAATCTAAGATGAATGACTAATTTGGCTGATGGACACAAGCAAATTAGGAGTAATAATGGTGTTAATACTTGTTTGATTTAATTAATATACTTCATTGTTTAGCAACGTATGTCAATTTCATTATCCCTTTATCAAAAAGTGTGTTTGGAATCAAATGATTCGACTTGCTAACCAAAAATGATGGGAGGTACTCTTTATTTTAGAATTCAACCAATTAATTTCAATAAGAAAAGCAATTCAAGATCAAGAACTGTATTGTGTGTTGCAATGGAATGAATTCATGTTATAGACGATTCATGGGAATTGATTTCATAATGAATATGGTCGTTATGAAAGAGTCAACAGATTATTTCACGGTTAATGAATGAAAAATCGTTCTTGTAACAAGAAGAGGATCCTAATTATCTTAAGGTGAATAGAAAGTCTCATTATTTATTAATTAAATAAGTTCACATTGGCATGAAATGCTATCCAAGACGAATGACTCGTCTGGCCGATGGACGCAAACAGATTTGGAGTAATAATGGTGTTAATACTTGTTTGATTTCATTAATATACTTCATTGTTTAGAAACATATGTCAATTTCATTATCGCTTTATCAAAAAGTATGTTTGGAATCAAAAGATTCGACTTGCTAACCACAAATGATGGGAGGTACTCTTTATTTTAGAAGTCAACCAATTAATGTCGATAAGAAGTGCAATTTAAGATCGAGAACACTATTTTTTGTTGCAATTGAATGAATTCATGTTATAGACAATTCATGCAAATTGTTTTCATAATGAATATAGTCGTGAAGAAAGAGTCAGCATATAATTTCATGGTCAATGCATAAAATATACTTCTTGTAACAAGAAAAGGAGTGTAATTAGCTTAAGGTGAGTAGAAACTCTCATTATTGAGGAATTAATCAAGTTGACATTAGCACGAAATGCAAGCCAAGATGAATGACTCCTTTGGCTGAAGGATTTAAACAGATTTGGAGTAATAATGTTGCTAATACTTGTTTGATTTAATTAATATACTTCATTGTTTAGCAACATAAGTCAATTTTATTATCACCGTATCAAAAAGAGTGTTGGGAATCAAAAGAGGAGCCTTGCTAACCAAAAATAATGGGAGGTACTCTTTATTTTAGAATTCAACCAATTAATATCAATAAGAAATACAACTGAAGATCAAGAACTCTATTGTTTGCTGCAATTCAATGAATTCATGTTATAGATGATTCATGGAAATTGTTTTCATAATGAATATAGTCGTTAAGAAAAAGTCAATAGATAATTTCATGGTTAATGAATGAAAAATAGTTCTTGAAACAAGAAGAGGAGCCTCATTAGCTGAAGGTGATTAGAAAGTCTCATTATTTAGTAATTAAACAAGTTCACATATCATGAAATGCAATCCAAGAAGAATGACTCATTTTGCTGATGGATGCAAAGAGATTTGGAGTAATATTGGTGTTAATACTTGTTTAATTTAATTAATATACTTCATTGTTTAGCAACATATGTCAATTTCATTATCTCTTTATCAAAAAGTGTGTTTGGAATCAAATGATTCAACTTGCTAACTAGAAATGATGGGAGGCACTCTTTATTTTAGAATTCAAGCAATTAATATCAATAAGAAAAGCAATTCAAGATCTAGAACACTATTGTTTGTTGCAATTGAATGAATTCATGTTATAGACGATTCATGCAAATTGTTTTCATAATGAATATAGTCGTTAAGAAAGTGTCAACATATAATTTCATGGTCAATGCATAAAAAATAGTTCTTGTAACAAGAAAAGGAGCGTAATTAGCTTAAGGTGAGTAGAAACTCTCATTATTTAGGAATTAATCAAGTTGACATTAGCACAAAATGAAAACCAAGATGAATGACTGCTTTGGCTGAAGGATGTAAACATATTTGGAGTAATAATGGTGTTAATACTTGTTTCATTTAATTAATACAATTCGTTGTTTAGCAACATATGTCAATTTTATTATCACCGTATAAAAAAGTGTGTTTGGAATCAAAAGAGGAGCCTTGCTAACCAGAAATGATGGGAGGTACTCTTTATTTTAGAATTCAACCAATTAATATCAATAAGAAATGCAATTCAAGATCAAGAACTCTATTGTTTGCTGCAATTGAATGAATTCATGTTATAGACGATTCGTGGAAATTATTTTCATAATGAATATGGATGTTAAGAAAGAGTCAACAAATAATTTCATGGTTATCGAATGTAAAAAAAGAGGTGCCTAATTTGATTAAGGTGATTAGAAATTCTCATTAATTAGTAATTGAACAACTTCACATTGGCATGAAAGGCAATCTAAGACAAATGACTCATTTGGCTGATGGACGCAAACAAATTTGGAGTAATAATGGTGTTAATACTTGTTTGATTTAATTAATATACTTCATTGTTTAGCAACATATGTCAATTTCATTATCGTTTTATCAAAAAGTGTGTTTGGGATCAAAAGAGGCTAACCAGAAATGGTGGGAGGTACTCTTTATTTTAGAATTCAACCAATTAATATCAATAAGAAATGCAATTCAAGATCAAGAACTCTATTGTTTGCTGCAATTGAATGAATTCACGTTATAGACGATTCATGGAAATTATTTTCATAATGAATATGGATGTTAAGAAAGTGTCAACAAATAATTTCATGGTTATCGAATGTAAAATTGTTCTTGTAACAAAAAGAGGAGCCTAATTTGATTAAGGTGATTAGAAATTCTCATTAATTAGTAATTGAACAACTTCACATTGGCATGAAAGGCAATCTAAGACAAATGACTCATTTGGCTAATGGACGCAAACAAATTTGGAGTAATAATGGTGTTAATACTTGTTTGATTTAATTCATATACTTCATTGTTTAGCAACATATGTCAGTTTCATTATACCTTTCTCAAAAAGTGTGTTTGGAATCAAAAAGGAGCCTTGCTAACCCGAAATGGTGGGAGGTACTCTTTATTTTAGAATTCAACCAATTAATATCAATAAGAAATGCAATTCAAGATCAAGAACTCTATTGTTTGCTGCAATTGAATGAATTCATGTTATAGACGATTCATGGAAATTGTTTTCATAATGAATATAGACGTTAATAAAGAGTCAATAGATAATTTCATGGTTAATGAATGTAAAATAGTTCCTGTAACAAGAAGAGGAGCCTAATTAGATTAAGGTGATTAGAAAGTCTCATTAATTAATAATTACACAAGTTGACATTGGCATGAAATGCAATCTAAGATGAATGACTAATTTGGTTGATGGAAGCAAACAAATTAGGAGTAATAATGGTGTTAATACTTGTTTGATTTAATTAATATACTTCATTGTTTAGGAACATATGTCAATTTCATTATCGCTATATCAAAAAGTGAGCTTGGAATGAAATGATTCGACATGGTAACCATAAATGATGGGATGTACTCTTTATTTTGGAATTCAACCAATTAATATCAATAGGAAACGCAATTCGAGATCAAGTACTCTATTGTTTGTTGCAATTGAATGAGTTTATGTTATAGACGATTCATGGAAATTGTTTTCGTAATGAATATAGACATTAAGAAAGCTTCGACAGATAATTTAATGGTTAATGCATGAAAAATAGTTCTTGTAACAAGAAGAGGAGCCGAATTAGCTTGAGGTGATTAGAAAGTCTCATTATTTAGGAACTAAACAAGTTCACATGGGCATGAAATGCAATCCAAGGTGAATGACACAATTGGCTGATTGATGCAAACAGGTTTGGAGTAGTAATGGTGTTAATACTTGTTTGATTTAATTAATATACTTCATTGGTCAGCAACATATGTCAATTTCGTTATCGCTGTATCAAAAAGTGTGTTTGGAATCAAAAGATTCGACATGCTAACCATAATTGATGGGATTTACTCTTTATTTTGGAATTCAACCAATTAATATCAATAGGAGATGTAATTCAAGATTAAGAACTCTATTGTTTGTTGCAAGTGAATGAATTCTTGTCATAGATGATTCATGGAAATTGTTTTCATAATGAATATAGTCGTTAAGAAAGAGTCAACAGATAATTTCATGGTTAATGAATGTAAAATAGTTCTTGTAACAAGAAGAGGAGCCTAATTAGCTTAAGGTGATTAGAAAGTCTCATTAATTAGTAATTAGACAAGTTCACATTGGCATGAAATGCAATCCAAGATGAATGACTCATTTGGCTGATGGACGCAAACAAATTTGGAGTAATAATGGTGTTAATACTTGTTTGATTTAATTAATATACTTCATTGTTTAGCAACATATGTCAATTTCATTATCGCTTTATCAGAAAGTGTGTTTGGAATCAAATGATTCAACTTGCTAACTTGAAATGATGGGAGGTACTCTTTATTTTAGAATTCAACCAATTAATATCAATAAGAAAAGCAATTCAAGATCAAGAACTCTATTGTTTGTTGCAATTGAATGAATTCATGTTATACAAGATTCATGGAAATTGTTTTCATAATTAATATGGTCATTAAGGAAGAGTCAACAGATTATTTCATGGTTAATGAATGAAAAATAGTTGTTGTAACAAGAAGAGGAGCCTAATTATATTAAGGTGATTAGAAAGTCTCATTGTTTAGTAATTAAATAATTCACATTGGAATGAAATGATATCCAAGATGAATGACTCATTTGGCTGATGGACGCAAATAGATTTGGAGTAATAATGGTGTTAATACTTGTTTGATTTAATTAATATACTTCCTTGTTTAGCAACATATGTCAATTTCATTATCGCTTTATCAAAAAGTGTGTTTGGAATCAAATGATTTGACTTGCTAACCAGAAATGATGGGTGGTACTCTTTATTTTAGAATTAAACCAATTAATATCAATACGAAAAGCAATTCAAGGACAAGAACTCTATTGTTTCTTGCAATTGAATGAATTCATGTTATAGACGATTCATGGAAATTGTTTTCATAATGAATATGGTCGTTAAGAAAGAGTCAATAGATTATTTCATGGATAATGAATGAAAAATAGTACTTGTAACAAGAAGAGGAGATAATTATCTTAAGGTGATTAGAAAGTCTCATTATTTAGTAATTAAATAAGTTCACATTGGCATGAAATGCTATCCAAGACGAATGACTCATTTGGCTGATGGACGCAAACAGATTTAGAGTAATAATGGTGTTAATACTTGTTTGATTTAATTAATACACTTCGTTGTTTAGCAACATAAGTTAATTTCATTATCGCTTTGTCAAAAAGTGTGTTTGGAATCAAAAGATTCGACTTGCTAACCAGAAATGATGGGAGGTACTCTTTATTTTAGAATTCAACCAATTAATATCAATAACAAATGCAATTCAAGATCAAGAACTCTATTGTTTGTTGCAATTGAGTGAATTCATGTTATAGACGATTCATATAAATTGTTATGATAATGAATATAGTCATTAAGAAAGAGTCAACAGATAATTTCATGGTTAAAGAATGTAAAATAGTTCTTGTAACAAGAAGAGGAGCCTCATTATATTAAGGTGATTAGAAAGTCTCATTAATTTGTAATTAAACAAGCTCACATTGGCATGAAATGCCATCCAAGATGAATGACTCATTTGGCTGATAGGCGCAAACAGATTTGGAGTAATAATGGTGTTAATACTTGTTTGATTTAATTAATATACTTCATTGTTTAGCAATATATGTCAATTTCATTATTGCTTTATCAAAAAGTGTGTTTGGAATCAGAAGATTCGACTATCTAACCACAAATGATGGGAAGTACTCCTTATTTTAGAATTCAACCAATTAATATCAACAAGAAATGCAATTTAAGATCGAGAATTCTATTTTTTGTTGCCATTGAATGAATTCATGTTATAGACGATTCATGGAAATTGTTTTCATAATGAACATAGGTATTAAGAAAATGTCAACATATAATTTCATGGTCAATGCATAAAAAATAGTTCTTATAACAAGAAGAGGAGCCTAATTATCTTAAGGTGATTAGAAAGTCTCATTATTTACTAATTAAATAAGTTCACATTAGCATTAAATGCTATCCAAGACGAATGACTCATTTGGTTGATGAACGCAAACAAATTTTGAGTAATAATGGTATTAATACTTGTTTTATTTAATTAATACACTTCGTTGTTTAGCAACATATGTCAATTTCATTATCGCTTTATCAAAAAGTGTGTTTGGAATCAAAAGATTCGACTTGCTAACCACAAATGATGGGAGGCACTCTTTATTTTAGAATTCAACCAATTAATATCAATAAAAAATGCAATTTAAGATCGAGAATTCTATTTTTTGTTGTAATTGAATGAATTCATGTTAAAGACAATACAAGGAAATTGTTTTCATAATGAATATAGTCCTTAAGAAAGAGTGAACATATAATTTGATTGTCAATGCATAAAAAAATAGTTCTTGTAACCAGAAGAGGAGCCTAATTGTCTTATGATGATTAGAAAGTCTCATTATTTAGTAATTAAATAAGTTCACATTGGCATGAAAAGCTATCCAAGATGAATGACTCATTTGGCTGATGGACACAAACAGATTTCGGGTAATAATGGTGTTAATACTTGTTTGATTTAATTAATACACTTCGTTGTTTAGCAACATATGTCAATTTCATTATCGCTTTATCAAAAAGTGTGTTTGGAATCAAAAGATTCGACTTGCTAACCAGAAGTGATGGGAGGTACTCCTTATTTTAGAATTCAACCAATTAATATCAATAAGAAATGCAATTCAAGATCAAGAACTCTATTGTTTGTTGCAATTGAATGAATTCATGTTATAGACGATTCATGGAAATTGTTATCATAATGAATATAGTTGTTAAGAAAGAGTCAACAGATAATTTCATGGTGAAAGAATGTAAAATAGTTCTTGTAACAAGAAGAGGAGCCTAATTACTTTAAGCTGATTAGAAAGTCTCATTAATTAGTAATTAGACAAGTGCACATTGGCATTAAATGCAATCCAAGATGAATGACTCATATGGCTGATGTACACAAACAAATTTGGAGTAATAATGGTGTTAATACTTGTTTAATTTAATTAATATACCTCATTGTTTAGCAACATATGTCAATTTCATTATCACTTTATCAAAATGTGTGCTTGGAATCAAATGATTCAACTTGCTAACCAGAAATGATGGGAGGTACTCTTTATTTTAGAATTCAACAAATTAATATCAATAGCAAATGCAATTCAAGATCATGAACTCTATTGTTTGTTGCAATGGAATGATATCATGTTATAGACAATTCATGGAAATTGTTGTCATAATGAATATTGTTGTTAGGAAAGAGTCAACAGATAATTTCATCGTTAGTGAATGTAAAATAGTTCTTGTAACAAGAAGAGGAGCCTAATTAGATTAAGGTGATTTGAAAGTCTCATTATTTAGTATTTAAATAAGTTCACATTGGCATGAAATGCTATCCAAGACGAATCAATCATTTGGCTGATGGATGCAAACAGATTCGGAGTAATAATGGTTTTAATACTTGTTTGATTTAATTAATATACTTCATTGTTTTGCAACATATGTTAATTTCATTATCGCTTTATCAAAAAGTGTGGTTGGAATCAAATGATTCGACTTGCTAACCAGAAATGATGGGAGGTACTCTTTATTTTAGACTTCAATCAATTAATATCAATAACAAATGCAATTCAAGATCAAGAACTCTATTGTTTGTTGCAATTGAATGAATTCATGTTATAGACAATTCATGGAAATTGTTATCATAATGAATATAGTCATTAAGAAAGAGTCAACAGATAATTTCATGGTTAATGAATGTAAAATAGTTCTTGTAACAAGAAGAGGAGCCTAATTAGCTTAAGGTGATTAGAAAGTCTCATTAATTAGTAATTAGACAAGTTCACATTGGCATGAAATGCAATCCAAGATGAATGACTTATTTGGCTGATGGATGGACAGAAATTTGGAGTAATAATGGTGTTAATACTTGTTTGATTTAATTAATATATTTCATTCTTTAGCAACATATGTCAATTTCATTATCGCTTTATTAGAAAGTGTGTTTGGAATCAGATGATTCGACTTGCTAACCTGAAATGATGAAAGGTACTCTTTATTTTAGAATTCAACCATTTAATATCAATAAGAAAAGCAATTCAAGATCAAGAACTCTATTGTTTGTTGCAATTGATTGAATTCATGTTATAGACGATTCATGGAAATTGTTTTTGTAATGAATATGGTCGTTAAGAAAGAGTCAACAGATTATTTCATGGTTAATGAATAAAAATTGTTCTTTTAACAAGAAGAGGAACCTAATTATCTTAAAGTGATTAGAAAGTCTCATTATTTAGTAATTAAATAAGTTCACATTGGCATGAAATGATATCCAAGACGAATGACTCATTTGGCTGATGGACGCAAACAGATTTGGAGTAATAATGGTGTTAATACTTGTTTGATTTAATTAATATACTTCATTGTTTAGCAAGATATGTCAATTTCATTATCGCTTTATTAAAAAGTGTGTTTGGAATCAAAAGATTCAACTTGCTAACAACAAATGATGGCAGGTACTCTTTATTTTAGAATTCAACCAATTAATATGAATAAGCAATGCAATTTAAGATCGATAATTCTATTTTTTGCTGAAATTGATTGAATTCATATTATAGACGATTCATGGAAATTGTCTTCATAATGAATATAGTGCTTAAGAAAGAGTCAACATATAATTTCATGGTCAATGCATAAAAAATATTTCTTGTAACCAGAAGAAGAGCCTAATTATCTTAAGGTGATTAGAAAGTCTCATTATATAGTAATTAAAGAAGTTCACATTGGCATGAAATGCTATCCAAGACGAATGACTCATTTGACTGATGGGCGCAAACAGATTTGGAGTAGTAATGGTGTTAATACTTGTCTGATTTAATAAACATACTTCATTGTTTAGCAACATATGTCAATTTCATTATCGCTTTATCAAAAAGTGTGTTTGGAATCAAATGATTCGACTTGCTAACCAGAAATGATGGGAGGTACTGTTTATTTTAGAATTCAACCAATTAATATCAATAAAAAATGCAATTGAATGAATTCATGTTATAGACGATTCATGGAAATTGTTTTCATAATGAATATAGTCGTTAAGAAAGAGTCAACATGTAATTTCATGGTCAATGCATGAAAAATAATTCTTTTAACAAGAAGAGGAGCCTCATTAGCTTGAGGTGATTAGAAAGCCTCATTATTTAGGAACTAAACAAGTTCACATTGGCATGAAATGCAATCCAAGATGAATGACACGTTTTGCTGATGGATGCAAACAGATTTGGAGTAGTAATGATGTTAATACTTGTTTGATTTAATTAATATACTTCATTGGTCAGCAACATATGTCAATTTCATTATCGCTGTATCAAAAAGTGTGTTGGGAATCAAAAGATTCGACATGCTAACCATAATTGATGGGATGTACTCTTTATTTTAGAATTCAACCAATTAATATCAATAGGAGATGCAATTCGAGATCAAGAACTCTATTGTTTGTTGCAATTGAATGAATTCATGTCATAGATGATTCATGTAAATTGTTTTCATAATGAATATAGTCGTTAAAAAAGAGTCAACAGATAATTTAATGGTTAATGAATGTAAAATAGTTCTTGTAACAAGAAGAGGAGCCTAATTAGCTTCAGGTGATTAGAAAGTATCATTAATTAGTAATTAGACAAGTTCACATTGGCATGAAATGCAATCCAAGATGAATGACTCATTTGGTTGATGGATGCAAACAAATTTGGAGTAATAATGGTGTTAATACTTGTTTGATTTAATTAATATAATTCATTGTTTAGCAACATATGTCAATTTCATTATCGCTTTATCAGAAAGTGTGTTTGGAATCAAATGTTTCAACTTGCTAACCTGAAATGATGGGAGGTACTCTTTATTTTAGAATTCAACCAATTAATATCAATAAGAAAAGCAATTCAAGATCAAGAACTCTATTGTTTGTTGCAATTGAATGAATTCATGTTATACACGATTCATGGAAATTGTTTTCGTAATTAATATGGTCGTTAAGAAAGAGTCAACAGATTATTTCATGGTTAATGAATGAAAAATAGTTCTTGTAACAAGAAGAGGAGCCTAATTATATTAAGGTGATTAGAAAGTCTCATGGTTTAGTAATTAAATAATTCACATTGGCATGAAATGATATCCAAGACGAATGACTCATTTGGCTGATGGACGCAAACAGATTTGGAGTAATAATGCTGTTAATACTTGTTTGATTTAATTAATATACTACATTGGTTAGCAACATATGTCAATTTCATTATCTCTGTATCAAAAAGTGTGTTTGGAATCAAAAGATTCGACATGCTAACCATAAATGATGGATGTACTCTTTATTTTAGAATTCAACCAATTAATGTTAATAGGAAATGCAATTCGAGATCAAGAACTCTATTGTTTGTTACAATTGAATGAATTCTTGTTATAGATGATTCATGGAAATTGTTTTCATAATGAATATAGACGTTAAGAAAGATTCAATAGATAATTTAATGGTTAATGCATGAAAAATAGTTCTTGTAACAAGAGGAGGAGCCGAATTAGCTTGAGGTGATTAGAAAGTCCCATTATTTTGGAACTAAACAAGTTCACATTGGCATGAAATGCAATCCAAGGTGAATGACAAATTTGGCTGATGGACTCAAATAGATTTGGAGTAATAATGGTGTTAATACTTGATTGATTTAATTAATATACTTCATTGTTTAGCAACATATGTCAATTTCATTATCGCTTTAACAAAAAGTGAGCTTGGAATGAAATGATTCAACTTGCTAACCAGAAATGATGGGAGGTACTCTTTATTTTAAAATTCAACCAATTAATATCAATAAGAAATGCAATTCAAGATCAAGAACTCTATTGTTTGTTGCAATTGAATGAATTCGTGTTATAGACGATTAATGGAAATTGTTATCATAATGAATATAGTCGTTAAGAAAAAGTCAACATATAATTTCATGGTCAATGCATGAAAAATAATTCTTGTAACAAGAATAAGAGCCTAATTAGATTAAGGTGATTAGAAATTCTCATTAATTAGTAATTAAACAAGTTCACATTGGCATGAAATGCAATCCAACATGAATGACTCATTTGGCTGATGGACGCAAACAATTTTGGAGTAATAATGATGTTAATACTTGTTTGTTTTAATTAATATACTTCATTGGTTAGCAACATATGTCAATTTCATTATCGCTGTATCAAAAAGTGTGTTTGGAATCAAAAGATTTGATATGCAAACCATAAATGACGGGATGTACTCATTATTTTAGAATTAAACCAATTAATATCAATAGGAAATGCAATTCGAGATCAAGAACTCTATTGTTTGTTGCAATTGAATGAATTCATTGTTATAGATGATTCATCGAAATTGTTTTCGTAATGAATATAGACGTTAAGAAAGATGCAACAGATAATTTAACGGTTAATGCATGAAAAATAGTTCTTGTAACAAGAAGAGGAGCCTAATTAGCTTGAGGTGACTAGAAAGTCTCATTATTTAGGAACTAGACAAGTTCACATTGGCATGAAATGCAATCCAAGGTGAATGACACATTTGGCTGATGGATGAAAATAGATTTGGAGTAATAATGGTGTTAATACTTGTTTGATTTAATTAATATGCTTCATTGGTTAGCGACATATGTCAATTTCATTATCCCTGTATCAAAATGTGTGTTTGGAATCAAAAGATTCGACATGCTAACTATAAATGATGGGATGTACTCTTTATTTTAGAATTCAACTAATTAATATCAATAGGAAATGCAATTTGAGATCAAGAACTCTATTGTTTTTTGCAATTGAATGAATTCATGTCATAGACGATTCATGGAAATTGTTTTCATAATGAATATAGTCGTTATGAAAGAGTCAACAGATTATTTCATGTTTAATGAATGAAAAATAGTTCTTTTAACAAGAAGAGGAGCCTAATTACTTTAAGGTAATTAGAAAGTCTCATTATTTAGTAATTAAATAAGTTCACATTGGCATGAAATGCTATCCAAGACGAATGACTCCTTTGGCTGATGGACGCAAACATATTTGGAGTAATAATGGTGTTAATACTTGTTTGATTTAATTAATATACTTCATTGGTTAGCGACATATGTCAATTTCATTATCGCTGTATCAAAAAGTGTATTTGGAATCAAAAGATTCGACATGCTAACCATAAATGATGGGATGTACTCTGTATTTTAGAATTTAACCAATTAATATCAACTGGAAATGCAATTCGAAATCAAGAACTCCATTGTTTGTTGCAAATGAATGAATTCATATTATAGACGATTCATGGAAATTGTTTTCATAATGAATATAGACGTTAAGAAAGATTCAACAGATAATTTAATGGTTAATGCATGAAAAATAGTTCTTGTAACAAGAAGAGGAGCCTAATTAGCTTGAGGTGACTAGAAAGTTTCATTATTTAGGAACTAAACAAGTTCACATTGGCATGAAATGCAATCCAAGGTGAATGACACATTTGGCTGATGGATGCAAATAGATTTGGAGTAATAATGGTGTTAATACTTGTTTGATTTAATTAATATACTTCATTGTTTAGCAACATATGTCAATTTCATTATCGCTTTATCAAAAGATGTGCATGGAATGAAATGATTCGACTTGCTAACAAGAAATAAGGGGAGGTACTCTTTATTTTAGAATTCAACCAATTAATATCAATAACAAATGCAATTCAAGATCAAGAACTCTATTATTTGTTGCAATTGAATGAATTCATGTTATAGACGATTAATAGAAATTGTTTTCATAATGAATATAGTCGTTAAGAAAGAGTCAACATATAATTTCATGGTCAATGCATGAAAAATAATTCTTGTAGCAAGAAGAGGAGCATAATTAGATTAAGGTGATTAGAAAGTCTCATTAATTAGTAATTAAACAAGTTCACATTGGCATGAAATGCAATCCAACATGAATGACTCATTTGGGTGATGGACGCAAAAAAATTTGGAGTAATAATGTTGTTAATACTTGTTTGATTTAATTAATATACTTCATTGGTTAGCAACATATGTCAATTTCATTATCGCTGTATCAAAATGTGTGTTTGGAATCAAAAGATTCGACATGCTAACCATAAATGACGGGATGTACTCTTTATTTTAGAATTCAACCAATTAATATCAATAGGAAATGCAATTCGAAATCAAGAACTCTATTGTTTGTTGCAATTGAATGAATTCATGTTATAGACGATTCATGCAAATTATTTACATGATAAATATAGACGTTAAGAAAGATTCAACAGATAATTTAATGGTTAATGCATGAAAAATAGTTCTTATAACAAGAAGTGGAGACTAATTAGCTTGACGTGATTAGAAAGTCTCATTATTTAGGAACTAAACAAGTTCACATTGGCATGAAACGCAATCCAAGGTGAATGACACATTTGGCTGACGGACGCAAATAGATTTGGTGTAATAATGGTGTTAATACTTGATTGATTTAATTAATATACTTCATTGTTTAGCAACATATGTCAATTTCATTATCGCTTTATCAAAAAGTGAGCTTGGAATGAAATGATTGGACTTGCTAACCAGAAATGATGGGAGGTACTCTTTATTTTAGAATTCAACCAACTAATATCAATAAGAAATGTAATTGAAGATCAAAAACTCTATTGTTTGTTGCAATTGAATGAATTCATGTTATAGACGATTAATGAAAATTGTTTTCATAATGAATATAGTCCTTAGGAAAGAGTCAACAAATAATTTCATGGTCAATGCATCAAAAATAATTCTTGTAACAAGAAGAGGAGCCTAATTAGATTAAGGTGATTAGAAAGTCTCATTAATTAGTAATCAAATAAGTTCACATTGGCATGAAATGCAATCCAAGATGAATGAGTCATTTGGCTGATGGACGCAAACAAATTTGGAGTAATAATGGTGTTAATACTTGTTTGATTTAATTAATATACTTCATTGTTTAGCAACATATGTCAATTTCATTATCCCTTTATCAAAAAGTGTGCTTGGAATCAAATCATTCGACTTGCTATCCAGAAATGATGGGAGGTACTCTTTATTTTAGAATTCAACCAATTAATATCAATAAGAAATGCAATTCAAGATCAAGAACTCTATTGTTTGTTGCAATTGAATGAATTCATGTTATAGACGATTCATGGAAATTGTTATGATAATGAAGATAGTCACTAAGAAAGAGTCAACAGATAATTTCATCGTTAAAGAATGTAAAATAGTTCTTGTAACAACAAGAGGAGCCTCATTAGATTAAAGTGATTAGAAAGTCTCATTAATTAGTAATTAAACAAGTTCACATTGGCATGAAATGCAATCCAAGATGAATGACTCATTTGGCTCATGGACGCAAACAAATTTGGAGTAATAATGGTGTTAATACTTGTTTGATTTAATTAATATACTTCATTGTTTAGCAACATATGTCAATTTCATTCTCGCTGTATCAAAAAGTGTGTTTGGAATCAAATGATTCAACTTGCTAACCAGAAATGATGGGGGGTACTCTTTATTTTAGAATTCAACCAATTAATATCAATAAGAAAAGCAATTCAAGCTCAAGAACTCTATTGTTTCTGTCAATTGAATGAATTCATGTTATAGACAATTCATGGAAATTGTTTTCGTATTGAATATGGTCGTTAACAAAGAGTCAACAGATTATTTCATGGTTAATGAATGAAAAATAGTTCTTGTAACAAGAAGAGGAGCCTAATTATCCTAAGGTGATTAGAAAGTCACATTATTTAGTAATTAAATAAGTTCACATTGGCATGAAATGCTATCCCAGGCGAATGAATCATTTGGTTGATAGACGAAAACAGATTTGGAGTAATAATGGTGTTAATACGTGTTTGATTTAATTAATATACTTCATTGTTTAGCAACATATGTCAATTTCATTATCGCTTTATCAAAAAGTGAGCTTGGAATGAAATGTTTCGACGTGCTAACTAGAAATGAGGGAGGTACTCTTTATTTTAGAATTCAACAAATTAATATCAATAAGAAATGCAATTCAAGATCAAGAACTCTATTTTTTGTTGCAATTGAATGAATTCATGTTATAGACGATTAATGGAAATTGTTTTCATAATGAATATAGTTGTCAGGAAAGAGTCAACATATAATTTCATGGTCATTGCATGAAATATAATTCTTGTAACAAGAAGAGGAGCCTAATTAGATTAACGTGATTAGAAAGTCTCATTAATTAGTAATTAAACAAGTTCACATTGGCATGAAATGCAATCCAACATGAATGACTCATTTGGCTGATGGACGCAAACATATTTGGAGTAATAATGGTGTTAATAATTGTTTGATTTAATTAATATACTTCATTGTTTAGCAACATATGTCAATTTCATTATCACTTTATCAAAAAGTGTGTTTGGAATCAAATGATTCGACTTGCTAACCAGAAATGAGGCGAGGTACTCTTTATTTTAGAATTCAACCAATTAATATCAATAAGAAATGCAATTCAAGATCAAGAACTCTATTGTTTCTTGTAATTGAATGAATTCATGTTATAGATGATTCATGGAAATTGTTTTCGTAATGACTATGGTCGTTAAGAAAGAGTCAACAGATTATTTCATGGTTAACGAATGAAAAACAGTTCTTGTAACAAGAAGAGGAGCCTAATTATCTTAAGGTGATTAGAAAGTCTCATTATTTAGTAATTAAATAAGTTCACATTGGCATGAAATGCCATCCAAGACGAATGACTCATTTGGCTGATGGACGCAAACATATTTGGAGTAAGAATGGTGTTAATACTTGTTTGATTTAATTAATATACTTCATTGTTTAGCAACATATGTCAATTTCATTATCGCATTATCAAAAAGTGAGCTTGGAATGAAATGTTTCGACGTGCTAACTAGAAATGATGGGAGGTACTCTTTATTTTAGAATTCAGCGAATTAATATCAATAAGAAATGCAATTCAAGATCAAGAACTCTATTTTTTGTTGCAATTGAATGAATTCATGTTATAGACGATTAATGGAAATTGTTTTCATAATGAATATAGTCGTTAGGAAAGAGTCAACATATAATTTCATGGTCAATGCATGAAATATAATTCTTGTAACAAGAAGAGGAGCCTAATTAGATTAAGGTGATTAGAAAGTCTCATTAATTAGTAATTAAACAAGTTCACATTGGCATGAAATGCAATCCAACATGAATGACTCATTTGGCTGATAGACGCAAACAGATTTGGAGTAATAATGGTGATAATACATGTTTGATTTAATTAATATACTTCATTGTTTAGCACCATATGTCAATTTCATTAACACTTTATCAAAAAGTGTGTTTGGAATCAAATGATTCGACTGCTAACCAAAAATGAGGCGAGGTACTCTTTATTTTCGAATTCAACCAATTAATATCAATAAGAAAAGCAATTCAAGATCAGGAACTCTATTGTTTCTTGTAATTGAATGAATTCATATTATAGACGATTCATGGAAATTGTTTTCGCAATGAATATGGTTCTTAAGAAAGAGTCAACAGATTATTTCATGGTTAACGAATGAAAAACCGTTCTTGTAACAAGAAGAGGAGCCTAATTATCTTAAGGTGATTAGAAAGTCTCATTATTTAATAATTAAATAAGTTCACATTGGCATGAAATGCTATCCAAGACGAATGACTCATTTGGCTGATGGACGCAAACGTATTTGGAGTAAGAATGGTGTTAATACTTGTTTGATTTAATTAATATACTTCATTGTTTAGCAACATATGTCAATTTCATTATCGCTCTATCAAAAAGTGTGTTTGGAATGAAATGATATGACTTGCTAACCAGAAATGATGGGAGGCACTCTTTATTTGAGGATTCAACCAATTAATATCAATAAGAAAAGCAATTCAAGGTCAAGAACTCTATTGTTTCTTGCAATTGAATGAATTCATGTTATAGACGATTCATGGAAATTGTTTTCGTAATGAATATGGTAGTTAAGAAAGTGTCAACAGATTATTTCATGGTTAACGAATGAAAAACAGTTCTTGTAACAAGAAGAGGAGCCTAATTATCTTAAGGTGATTAGAAAGTTTTATTATTTAGTAATTAAATAAGTTCACATTGGCATGAAATGCTATTCAAGATGAATGACTCATTTGGCAGATGGATGCAAACATATTTGGAGTAAGAATGGTGTTAATACTTCTTTGATTTAATTAATATACTTCATTGTTTAGCAACATATGTCAATTTCATTATCGCTTTATCAGAAAGTGAGCTTGGAATGAAATGATTCGACGTGCTAACCAGAAATGATGGGAGGTACTCTTTATTTTAGATTAGAATTCAACGAATTAATATCAATAAGAAATGCAATTCAAGATCAAGAACTCTATTTTTTGTTGCAATTGAATGAATTCATGTTATAGACGATTAATGGAAATTGTTTTCATAATGAATAAAGTCGTTAGGAAAGAGTTAACATATAATTTCATGGTCAATGCATGAAATATAATTCTTGTAACAAGAAGAGGAGCCTAATTAGATTAAGGTGATTAGAAAGTCTCATTAATTAGTAATTAAACAAGTTCACATTAACATGAAATGCAATCCAACATGAATGACTCATTTGGCTGATGGACGCAAATAGATTTGGAGTAATAATGGTGTTAATACTTGTTTGATTTAATTAATATACTTCATTATTTAGCAACATATGTCAATTTTATTATCGCTTTATCAGAAAGTGAGCTTGGAATGAAATGATTCGACGTGCTAACCAGAAATGAGGCGAGGTACTCTTCATTTTCGAATTCAACCAATTAATATCAATAAGAAAAGCAATTCAAGATCAAGAACTCTATTGTTTCCTGTAATTGAATGAATTCATGTTATAGATGATTCATGGAAATTGTTTTCGTAATGAATATGGTCCTTAAGAAAGAGTCAACAGATTATTTCATGGTTAACGAATGAAAAACAGTTCTTGTAACAAGAAGAGGAGCCTAATTAGATTAAGGTGATTAGAAAGTCTCATTAATTAGTAATTAATCAAGTTCACATTGGCTTGAAATGCAATCCAAGATGAATGACTCATTTGGCTGATGGATGCAAACAAATTTGGAGTAATAATGGTGTTAATACTTGTTTGATTTAATTAATATACTTCATTGTTTAGCAACATATGTCAATTTCATTATCGCTTTATCAAAAAATGTACTTGGAATAAAATGATTCGACTTGCTAACCAGAAATGAGGGGAGGAACTCTTTATTTTAGAATTCAACCAATTAATATCAAGAACAAATGCAATTGATGATCAAGAACTCTATTGTTTGTTGCAATTGAATGGATTCAGGTTATAGACGATTAATAGAAATTGTTTTCATAATGAATATAGACGTTAAGAAAGAGTGAACATATAATTTCATGGTCAATGCATGAAAAATAATTCTTGTAACAAGCAGAGGACCCTAATTAGATTAAGGTGATCAGAAAGTCTGATTAATTAGCATTTAAACAAGTTCACATTGGCATGAAATGCAATCCAACATGAATGACTCGTTTGGCTGATGGACGCAAACAGATTTGGAGTAATAATTGTGTTAATAATTGTTTGATTTAATTAATATACTTCATTATTTAGCAACATATGTCAATTTCATTATCGCTTTATCAAAAAGTGTGTTTGGAATCAAATGATCTGACTTGCTAACTAGAAATGAGGCCAGGTACTCTTTATTTTAGAATTCAACCAATTAATATCAATAAGAAAAGCAATTCAAGATCAAGAACTCTATTGTTTCTTGTAATTGAATGAATTCATGTTAAAGACGATTCATGGAAATTGTTTTCGTAATGAATATGGTCGTTAAGAAAGAGTCAACAGATTATTTCATGGTTAACGAATGAAAAACAGTTCTTGTAACAAGAAGACGAGCCTAATTATCTTAAGGTGATTAGAAAGTCTCATTATTTAGTAATTAAATAAGTACACAGTGGCATGAAATGCCATCCAAGACGAATGACTCATTTGGCTGATGGACGCAAACATATTTGGAGTAAGAATGGTGTTAATACTTGTTTGATTTAATTAATATACTTCATTGTTTAGCAACATATGTCAATTTCATTATCACTTTATCAAAAAGTGTGTTTGGAATCAAATGATTCGACTTGCTAACCAGAAATGAGGCGAGGTACTCTTTATTTTAGAATTCAACCAATTAATATCAATAAGAAAAGCAATTCAAGATCAAGAACTCTATTGTTTCTTGTAATTGAATGAATTCATGCTATAGACGATTCATGGAAATTGTTTTCGTAATGACTTTGGTCGTTAAGAAAGAGTCAACAGATTATTTCATGGTTAACGAATGAAAAACAGTTCTTGTAACAAGAAGAGGAGCCTAATTATCTTAAGGTGATTAGAAAGTCTCATTATTTAGTAATTAAATAAGTTCACATTGGCATGAAATGCCATCCAAGACGAATGACTCATTTGGCTGATGGACCCAAACATATTTGGAGTAAGAATGGTGTTAATACTTGTTTGATTTAATTAATATACTTCATTGTTTAGCAACATATGTCAATTTCATTATCGCTTTATCAAAAAGTGAGCTTGGAATGAAATGTTTCGACGTGCTAACTAGAAATGATGGGAGGTACTCTTTATTTTAGAATTCAACGAATTAATATCAATAAGAAATGCAATTCAAGTTCAAGAACTCTATTTTTTGTTGCAATTGAATGAATTCATGTTATAGATGATTAATGGAAATTGTTTTCATAATGAATATAGTCGTTAGGAAAGAGTCAACATATAATTTCATGGTCAATGCATGAAATATAATTCTTGTAACAAGAAGAGGAGCCTAATTCGATTAAGGTGATTAGAAAGTCTCATTAATTAGTAATTAAACAAGTTCACATTGGCATGAAATGCAATCCAACATGAATGACTCATTTGGCTGATCGACGCAAACAGATTTGGAGTAATAATGGTGTTAATACTTGTTTGATTTAATTAATATACTTCATTGTTTAGCACCTTATGTCAATTTCATTATCACTTTATCAAAAAGTGTGTTTGGAATCAAATGATTCGACTTGCTAACCAGAAATGAGGCGAGGTACTCTTTATTTTTGAATTCAACCAATTAATATCAATAAGAAAAGCAATTCAAGATCAAGAACTCTATTATTTCTTGTAATTGAATGAATTCATGTTATAGACGATTCATGGAAATTGTTTTCGTAATGAATATGGTCCTTAAGAAAGAGTCAACAGATTATTTCATGGTTAACAAATGAAAAACAGTTCTTGTAACAAGAAGAGGATCCTAATTATCTTAAGGTGATTAGAAAGTTTCATTATTTAGTAATTAAATAAGTTCACATTGGCATGAAATGCTATCCAGGACGAATGACTCATTTGGCTGATGGACGCAAACAAATTTGGAGTAAGAATGGTGTTAATACTTGTTTGATTTGATTAATATACTTCATTGTTTAGCAACATATGTCAATTTCATTATCCCTTTATCAGAAAGTGAGCTTGGAATGAAATGATTCGACGTGCTAACCAGAAATGAGGCGAGGTACTCTTCATTTTCGAATTCAACCAATTAATATCAATAAGAAAAGCAATTCAAGATCAAGAACTCTATTGTTTCTTGTAATTGAATGAATTCATGTTATAGACGATTCATGGAAATTGTTTTCGTAATGAATATGGTCCTTAAGAAAGAGTCAACAGATTATTTCATGGTTAACGAATGAAAAATAGTTCTTGTAACAAGAAGAGGAGCCTAAGTATCTTAAGGTGATTAGAAAGTCTCATTATTTAGTAATTAAATAAGTTCACAATGGCATGAAATGCTATCCAAGACGAATGACTCATTTGGCTGATGGACGCAAACGTATTTGGAGTAAGAATGGTGTTAATACTTGTTTGATTTAATTAATATACTTCATTGTTTAGCAACATATGTCAATTTCATTATCGCTTTATCAAAAAGTGTGTTTGGAATCAAATGATATGACTTGCTAACCAGAAATGATGGGAGGCACTCTTTATTTGAGGATTCAACAAATTAATATCAATAAGAAAAGCAATTCAAGGTCAAGAACACTATTGTTTCTCGCAATTAAATGAATTCATGTTATAGACGATTCATGAAAATTGTTTTCGTAATGAATATGGTAGTTAAGAAAGTGTCAACAGATTATTTCATGGTTAACGAATGAAAAACAGTTCTTGTAACAAGAAGAGGAGCCTAATTATCTTAAGGTGATTAGAAAGTTTCATTATTTAGTAATTAAATAAGTTCACATTGGCATGAAATGCTATCCAAGATGAATGACTCATTTGGCTGATGGACGCAAACATATTTGGAGTAAGAATGGTGTTAATACTTGTTTCATTTAATTAATATACTTCATTGTTTAGCAACATATGTCAATTTCATTATCACTTTATCAAAAAGTGTGTTTGGAATCAAATGATTCGACTTGCTAACCAGAAATGAGGGGAGGTACTCTTTATTTTAGAATTCAACGAATTAATATCAATAAGAAATGCAATTCAAGATGAAGAACTCTATTTTTTGTTGCAATTGAATGAATTCATGTTATAGACGATTAATGGAAATTATTTTCATAATGAATATAGTCGTTAGGAAAGATTTAACATATAATTTCATGGTCAATGCATGAAATATAGTTCTTGTAACAAGAATAGCAGCCTAATTAGATTAAGGTGATTAGAAAGTCTCATTAATTAGTAATTAAATAAGTTCACATTGGCTTGAAATGCAATCCAAGATGAATGACTCATTTGGCTGATGGATGCAAACAAATTTGGAGTAATAATGGTGTTAATACTTGTTTGATTTAATTAATATACTTCATTGTTTAGCAACATATGTCAATTTCATTATCGCTTTATCAAAAAATGTACTTGGAATCAAATGATTCGACTTGCTAACCAGAAATGAGGGGAGGAACTCTTTATTTTAGAATTCAACCAATTAATATTAATAACAAACGCAATTGATGATCAAGAACTCGATTGTTTGTTGCAATTGAATGGATTCAGGTTATGGACGATTAATAGAAATTGTTTTCATAATGAATATAGACGTTAAGAAAGAGTGAACATATAATTTCATGGTCAATGCATGAAAAATAATTCTTGTAACGAGCAGAGGAGCCTAATTAGATTAAGGTGATCAGAAAGTCTGATTAATTAGCATTTAAACAAGTTCACATTGGCATGAAATGCAATCCAACATGAATGACTCATTTGGCTGATGGACGCAAACAGATTTGGAGTAATAATGGTGTTAATAATTGTTTGATTTAATTAATATACTTCATGATTTAGCAACATATGTCAATTTCATTATCACTTTATCAAAAAGTGTGTTTGGAATCAAATTATCTGACTTGCTAACCAGAAATGAGGCGAGGTACTCTTTATTTTAGAATTCAACCAATTAATATCAATAAGAAAAGCAATTCAAGATCAAGAACTCTATTGTTTCTTTTAATTGAATGAATTCATGTTAAAGACGATTCATGGAAATTGTTTTCGTAATGAATATGGTCGTTAAGAAAGAGTCAACAGATTATTTCATGGTTAACGAATGAAAAACAGTTCTTGTAACAAGAAGACGAGCCTAATTATCTTAAGGTGATTAGAAAGTCTCATTATTTAGTAATTAAATAAGTACACAGTGGCATGAAATGCCATCCAAGACGAATGACTCATTTGGCTGATGGACGCAAACATATTTGGAGTAAGAATGGTGTTAATACTTGTTTGATTTAATTAATATACTTCATTGTTTAGCAACATATGTCAATTTCATTATCGCTCTATCAAAAAGTGTGTTTGGAATGAAATGATATGACTTGCTAACCAGAAATGATGGGAGGCACTCTTTATTTGAGGATTCAACCAATTAATATCAATAAGAAAAGCAATTCAAGGTCAAGAACTCTATTGTTTCTTGCAATTGAATGAATTCATGTTATAGACGATTCATGGAAATTGTTTTCGTAATGAATATGGTAGTTAAGAAAGTGTCAACAGATTATTTCATGGTTAACGAATGAAAAACAGTTCTTGTAACAAGAAGAGGAGCCTAATTATCTTAAGGTGATTAGAAAGTTTTATTATTTAGTAATTAAATAAGTTCACATTGGCATGAAATGCTATTCAAGATGAATGACTCATTTGGCTGATGGATGCAAACATATTTGGAGTAAGAATGGTGTTAATACTTCTTTGATTTAATTAATATACTTCATTGTTTAGCAACATATGTCAATTTCATTATCGCTTTATCAAAAAGTGAGCTTGGAATGAAATGTTTCGACGTGCTAACTAGAAATGATGGGAGGTACTCTTTATTTTAGAATTCAACGAATTAATATCAATAAGAAATGCAATTCAAGTTCAAGAACTCTATTTTTTGTTGCAATTGAATGAATTCATGTTATAGATGATTAATGGAAATTGTTTTCATAATGAATATAGTCGTTAGGAAAGAGTCAACATATAATTTCATGGTCAATGCATGAAATATAATTCTTGTAACAAGAAGAGGAGCCTAATTCGATTAAGGTGATTAGAAAGTCTCATTAATTAGTAATTAAACAAGTTCACATTGGCATGAAATGCAATCCAACATGAATGACTCATTTGGCTGATGGACGCAAACAGATTTGGAGTAATAATGGTGTTAATACTTGTTTGATTTAATTAATATACTTCATTGTTTAGCACCTTATGTCAATTTCATTATCACTTTATCAAAAAGTGTGTTTGGAATCAAATGATTCGACTTGCTAACCAGAAATGAGGCGAGGTACTCTTTATTTTTGAATTCAACCAATTAATATCAATAAGAAAAGCAATTCAAGATCAAGAACTCTATTGTTTCTTGTAATTGAATGAATTCATGTTATAGACGATTCATGGAAATTGTTTTCGTAATGAATATGGTCCTTAAGAAAGAGTCAACAGATTATTTCATGGTTAACGAATGAAAAACAGTTCTTGTAACAAGAAGAGGATCCTAATTATCTTAAGGTGATTAGAAAGTTTCATTATTTAGTAATTAAATAAGTTCACATTGGCATGAAATGCTATCCAGGACGAATGACTCATTTGGCTGATGGACGCAATCAAATTTGGAGTAAGAATGGTGTTAATACTTGTTTGATTTGATTAATATACTTCATTGTTTAGCAACATATGTCAATTTCATTATCCCTTTATCAGAAAGTGAGCTTGGAATGAAATGATTCGACGTGCTAACCAGAAATGAGGCGAGGGTACTCTTCATTTTTTCGAATTCAACCAATTAATATCAATAAGAAAAAGCAATTCAAGATCAAGAACTCTATTGTTTCTTGTAATTGAATGAATTCATGTTATAGACGATTCATGGAAATTGTTTTCGTAATGAATATGGTCCTTAAGAAAGAGTCAACAGATTATTTCATGGTTAACGAATGAAAAATAGTTCTTGTAACAAGAAGAGGAGCCTAAGTATCTTAAGGTGATTAGAAAGTCTCATTATTTAGTAATTAAATAAGTTCACATTGGCATGAAATGCTATCCAAGACGAATGACTCATTTGGCTGATGGACGCAAACGTATTTGGAGTAAGAATGGTGTTAATACTTGTTTGATTTAATTAATATACTTCATTGTTTAGCAACATATGTCAATTTCATTATCGCTTTATCAAAAAGTGTGTTTGGAATCAAATGATATGACTTGCTAACCAGAAATAATGGGAGGCACTCTTTATTTGAGGATTCAACAAATTAATATCAATAAGAAAAGCAATTCAAGGTCAAGAACACTATTGTTTCTCGCAATTAAATGAATTCATGTTATAGACGATTCATGGAAATTGTTTTCGTAATGAATATGGTAGTTAAGAAAGTGTCAACAGATTATTTCATGGTTAACGAATGAAAAACAGTTCTTGTAACAAGAAGAGGAGCCTAATTATCTTAAGGTGATTAGAAAGTTTCATTATTTAGTAATTAAATAAGTTCACATTGGCATGAAATGCTATCCAAGATGAATGACTCATTTGGCTGATGGACGCAAACATATTTGGAGTAAGAATGGTGTTAATACTTGTTTCATTTAATTAATATACTTCATTGTTTAGCAACATATGTCAATTTCATTATCACTTTATCAAAAAGTGAGTTTGGAATCAAATGATTCGACTTGCTAACCAGAAATGAGGGGAGGTACTCTTTATTTTAGAATTCAACGAATTAATATCAATAAGAAATGCAATTCAAGATGAAGAACTCTATTTTTTGTTGCAATTGAATGAATTCATGTTATAGACGATTAATGGAAATTATTTTCATAATGAATATAGTCGTTAGGAAAGATTTAACATATAATTTCATGGTCAATGCATGAAATATAGTTCTTGTAACAAGAATAGCAGCCTAATTAGATTAAGGTGATTAGAAAGTCTCATTAATTAGTAATTAAATAAGTTCACATTGGCTTGAAATGCAATCCAAGATGAATGACTCATTTGGCTGATGGATGCAAACAAATTTGGAGTAATAATGGTGTTAATACTTGTTTGATTTAATTAATATACTTCATTGTTTAGCAACATATGTCAATTTCATTATCGCTTTATCAAAAAATGTACTTGGAATCAAATGATTCGACTTGCTAACCAGAAATGAGGGGAGGAACTCTTTATTTTAGAATTCAACCAATTAATATTAAGAACAAACGCAATTGATGATCAAGAACTCGATTGTTTGTTGCAATTGAATGGATTCAGGTTATGGACGATTAATAGAAATTGTTTTCATAATGAATATAGACGTTAAGAAAGAGTGAACATATAATTTCATGGTCAATGCATGAAAAATAATTCTTGTAACGAGCAGAGGAGCCTAATTAGATTAAGGTGATCAGAAAGTCTGATTAATTAGCATTTAAACAAGTTCACATTGGCATGAAATGCAATCCAACATGAATGACTCATTTGGCTGATGGACGCAAACAGATTTGGAGTAATAATGGTGTTAATAATTGTTTGATTTAATTAATATACTTCATGATTTAGCAACATATGTCAATTTCATTATCGCTTTATCAAAAAGTGTGTTTGGAATCAAATTATCTGACTTGCTAACCAGAAATGAGGCGAGGTACTCTTTATTTTAGAATTCAACCAATTAATATCAATAAGAAAAGCAATTCAAGATCAAGAACTCTATTGTTTCTTGTAATTGAATGAATTCATGTTAAAGACGATTCATGGAAATTCTTTTCGTAATGAATATGGTCGTTAAGAAAGAGTCAACAGATTATTTCATGGTTAACGAATGAAAAACAGTTCTTGTAACAAGAAGACGAGCCTAATTATCTTAAGGTGATTAGAAAGTCTCATTATTTAGTAATTAAATAAGTTCACATTGGCATGAAATGCCATCCAAGACGAATGACTCATTTGGCTGATGGACGCAAACATATTTGGAGTAAGAATGGTGTTAATACTTGTTTGATTTAATTAATATACTTCATTGTTTAGCAACATATGTCAATTTCTTTATCACTTTATCAAAAAGTGTGTTTGGAATCAAATGATTCGACTTGCTAACCAGAAATGAGGCGAGGTACTCTTTATTTTAGAATTCAACCAATTGATATCAATAAGAAAAGCAATTCAAGATCAAGAACTCTATTGTTTCTTGTAATTGAATGAATTCATGCTATAGACGATTCATGGAAATTGTTTTCGTAATGACTATGGTCGTTAAGAAAGAGTCAACAGATTATTTCATGGTTAATGAATGAAAAACAGTTCTTGTAACAAGAAGAGGATCCTAATTATCTTAAGGTGATTAGAAAGTCTCATTATTTAGTAATTAAATAAGTTCACATTGGCATGAAATGCCATCCAAGACGAATGACTCATTTGGCTGATGGACGCAAACATATTTGGAGTAAGAATGGTGTTAATACTTGTTTGATTTAATTAATATACTTCATTGTTTAGCAACATATGTCAATTTCATTATCGCTTTATCAAAAAGTGAGCTTCGAATGAAATGTTTCGACGTGCTAACTAGAAATGATGGGAAGTACTCTTTATTTTAGAATTCAACGAATTAATATCAATAAGAAATGCAATTCAAGATCAAGAACTCTATTTTTTGTTGCAATTGAATGAATTCATGTTATAGACGATTAATGGAAATTGTTTTCTTAATGAATATAGTCGTTAGGAAAGAGTCAACATATAATTTCATGGTCAATGCATGAAATATAATTCTTGTAACAAGAAGAGGAGCCTAATTAGATTAAGGTGATTAGAAAGTCTCATTAATTAGTAATTAAACAAGTTCACATTGGCATGAAATGCAATCCAACATGAATGACTCATTTGGCTGATGGACGCAAACAGATTTGGAGTAATAATGGTGTTAATACTTGTTTGATTTAATTAATATACTTCATTGTTTAGCACCATATGTCAAATTCATTATCACTTTATCAAAAAGTGTGTTTGGAATCAAATGATTCGACTTGCTAACCAGAAATAAGGCGAGGTACTCTTTATTTTTGAATTCAACAAATTAATATCAATAAGAAAAGCAATTCAAGATCAAGAACTCTATTGTTTCTTGTAATTGAATGAATTCATGTTATAGACGATTCATGGAAATTGTTTTCGTAATGACTATGGTCCTTAAGAAAGTGTCAACAGATTATTTCATGGTTAACGAATGAAAAACAGTTCTTGTAACAAGAAGAGGAGCCTAATTAGATTAAGGTGATTAGAAAGTCTCATTATTTAGTAATTAAATAAGTTCACATTGGCATGAAATGCAATCCAACATGAATGACTCATTTGGCTGATGGACGCAAACAAATTTGGAGTAATAATGGTGTTAATACTTGTTTGATTTAATTAATATAATTCATTGGTTAGTATCATATGCCAATTTCATTATCGCTGTATCAAAAAGTGTGTTTGGAATCAAAAGATTCGACATGCTAACCATAAATGACAGGATGTACTCTTTATTTAAGAATTCAACCAATTAATATCAATAGATCGAGATCAAGAACTCTATTGTTTGTTGCAATTGAATGAATTCTTGTTATAGACGATTCATGGAAATTATTTTCATAATGAATATAGACGTTATGAAAGATTCAACAAATATTTTAATGGTTAATGCATGAAAAATTTTTCTTGTAACAAGTAGAGGAGCCTTATTAGCTTGATGATATTAGAGAGTCTCATTATTTTGGAACTAAACAAGTTCACATTGGCATGAAATGCAATCCAAGGTGAATGACACATTTGGCTGATGGACGCAAATAGATTTCGAGTAATAATGGTGTTAATACTTGTTTGATTTAATTAATATACTTCATTGTTTAGCAACATATGTCAATTTCATTATCGCTTTATCAGAAAGTGAGCTTGGAATGAAATGATTCGACTTGTTAACCAGAAATGATGGGAGGTACTCTTTATTTTAGAATTCAACCAATTAATTTCAATAAGAAGTGCAATTCAAGATCAAGAAGTCTATTTTTTGTTGCAATTGAATGAATTCATGTTATAGACGATTAACGGAAATTGTTTTCATAATAAATATAGTCGTTAGGAAAGAGTCAACATATAATTTCATGGCCAATGCATGAAATATAATTCTTGTAACAAGAAGAGGAGCCTAATTAGATTAAGGTGATTAGAAAGTCTCATTAATTAGTAGTTAAACAAGTACACATTGGCATGAAATGCAATCCAACATGAATGACTCAATTGGCTGATGGACGCAAATAGATTTGGAGTAAGAATGGTGTTAATACTTGTTTGATTTAATTAATATACTTCATTGTTTAGCAACATATGTCAATTTCATTATCTCTTTATCAAAAAGTGTGTTTGGAATCAAATGATTCGACTTGCTAACCAGAAATGAGGCGAGGTACTCTTTATTTTAGAATTCAACCCATTAATATCAATAAGAAAAGCAATTCAAGATCAAGAACTCTATTGTTTCTGGTAATTGAATGAATTCATGTTATAAACGATTCATGGAAATGGTTTTCGTAAAGAATATGGTCGTTAAGAAAGAGTCAACAGATTATTTCATGGTTAACGAATGCAAAACAGTTCTTGTAACAAGAAGAGGAGCCTAATTACCTTAAGGTGATTAGAAAGTCTCATTATTTAGTAATTAAAGAAGTTCACATTGGCATGAAATGCTATCGAAGACGAATGACTCATTTGGCTGATGGACGCAAACAAATTTGGAGTAATAATGGTGTTAATACTTGTTTGATTTAATTAATATACTTCATTGTTTAGCAATATATGTCAATTTCATTATCGCTTTATCAAAAAGTGTGTTTGGAATCAGAAGATTTGACTTTCTAACCACAAATGATGGGAGGTACTCTTTATTTTAGAATTCGACTTGCTAATTGAATGAATTCATGTTATAGACGAATCATTGAAATTGTTTTCGTAATGAATATGATCGTTAAGAAAGAGTCAACAGATTATTTCATAGTTAATGAATGAAAAATAGTTCTTGTAACAAGAAGAGGAGCCTAATTATCTTAAGGTGATTAGAAAGTCTCATTATTTAGTAATTAAATAAGTTCACATTGGCATGAAATGCTATCCAAGATGAATGACTCATTTGGCTGATAGACGCAAATAGATTTGGAGTAATAATGGTGTTAATACTTGTTTGATTTAATTAATATACTTCATTGTTTAGCAACATATGTCAATTTCATTATCGCTTTATCAAAAAGTGTGTTTGGAATCAAATGATTTGACTTGCTAACTAGAAATGATGGGAGGTACTCTTTATTTGAGAATTCAACCAATTAATATCAATAAGAAAAAAAATTCAAGGTCAAGAACTCTATTGTTTCTTGCAATTGAATGAATTCATGTTATAGACGATTCGTGAAAATTGTTTTCGTAATGAATATGGTAGTTAAGAAAGAGTCAACACATTATGTCATTGTTAACGAATGAAAAACAGTTCTTGTAACAAGAAGAGGAGCCTAATTATCTTAAGGTGATTACAAAGTTTCATTATTTAGTAATTAAATAAGTTCACATTGGCATGAAATGCTATCCAAGACGAATGACTCATTTGGCCGATGGACGCAAACATATTTGGAGTAAAAATGGTGTTAATACTTGTTTGATTTAATTAATATACTTCATTGTTTAGCAACATATGTCAATTTCATTATCGCTTTATCAAAAAGTGAGCTTGGAATGAAATGATTCGACGTGCTAACCAGAAATGATGGGAGGTACTCTTCATTTTAGAATTCAACGAATTAATATCAATAAGAAATGCAATTCAAGATCAAGAACTCTATTGTTTGTTGCAATTGAATGAATTCATGTTATAGACGATTAATGGAAATTGTTTTCATAATGAATATAGTCGTTAAGAAAGAGTCATCATATAATTTCGTGGTCAAAGCATCAAAAATAATTCTTGTAATTGAATGAATTCATGTTATAGACGATTCATGGAAATTATTTTCGTAATGAATATGGTGGTTAAGAAAGTGTCAACAGATTATTTCATGGTTAACGAATGAAAAACAGTTCTTGTAACAAGAAGAGGAGCCTAATTATCTTAAGGTGATTAGAAAGTTTCATTATTTAGTAATTAAATAAGTTCACATTGGCATGAAATGCTATCCAAGATGAATGACTCATTTGGCTGATGGACGCAATCATATTTGGAGTAAGAATGGTGTTAATACTTGTTTGATTTAATTAATATACTTCATTGTTTAGCAACATATGTCAATTTCATTATCGCTTTATCAGAAAGTGAGCTTGGAATGAAATGATTCAACGTGCTAACCAGAAATGATGGGAGGTACTCTTTATTTTAGAATTCAACGAATTAATATCAATAAGAAATTCAATTCAAGATCAAGAACTCTATTGTTTGTTGCAATTGAATGAATTCATGTTATAGACAATTAATGGAAATTTTTTTCATCATGAATATAGTCGTTAAGAAAGAGTCAACATATAATTTCATGGTCAAAGCATCAAAAATAATTCTTGTAACAAGATTAGGAGCCTAATTAGATTAAGGTGATTAGAAAGTCTCATTAATTAGTAATTAAAGAAGTTCACATTGGCATGAAATGCAATCCAAGATGAATGACTCTTTTGGCTGATGGACGCAAACAGATTTGGAGTAATAATGGTGTTAATACTTGTTTGATTTAATTCATATACTTCATTGGTTAGCAACATATATCAATTTCATTATTGCTGTATCAAAAAGTGTGTTTGGAATCAAAAGATTCGACCTGCTAACCATAAATGACGGGATGTACTCTTTATTTGAGAATTCAACCAATTACTATCAATAGGAAATGCAATTCAAGATCAAGAACTCAATCAATTGAATGAATTCATGTTATATACAATGCATGGAAATTGTTTTCATAATGAATATAGTCGTTAAGACAGAGTCAACATGTAATTTCATGGTCAATGCTTGGAAAATAATTCTTGTAACAAGAAGAGGAACCTAATTAGCTTGAGGTGATCAAAAAAATCTCATTATTTCGGAACTAAACAAGTTCACATTGGCATGAAATGCAATCCAAACCGAATGACACATTTGGCTGATGGATCCAAACAGATTTGGAGTAATAATGGTGTTAATGCTTGTTTGATTTAATTAATATACTTCATTGGTTAGCAACATATGTCAATTTCATTATCGCTGTATCAAAAAGTGTGTTTGGAATCAAACGATTCGACATGCTAACCATAATTGATGGGATGTACTCTTTATTTTAGAATTCAACCAATTAATATCAATAGGAGATGCAATTCGAGATCAAGAACTCTCTTGTTTGTTGCAATTGAATGAATTCATGTCATAGACGATTCATGGAAATTGTTTTCATAATGAATATAGTCGTTCAGAAAGAGTCAACAAATTATTTCATGGTTAATGAATGAAAAATAGTTCTTGTAATAAGAAGAGGTGCCTCATTACTTTAAGGTGATTAGAAAGTCTCATTATTTAGTAATTAAATAAGTTCACATTAGCATGAAATGCTATCCAAGACGAATGACTCATTTAGCTTATAGAAGCAAACAAATTTGGAGTAATAATGGTCTTAATACTTGTTTGATTTAATTAATATACTTAATTGTTTAGCAACATATGTCAATTTCATTTTCGCTTTATCAAAAAGTGTGTTTGGAATCAAAAGATTCGACATGCTAACCATAAATGATGGGATGTACTCTTTATTTTAGAATTCAACCAATGAATATCAATAAGAAATGCAATTCGAGGTCAAGAACTCTATTGTTTGTTGCAATTGAATGAATCCATGTTATAGACAATTCATGGAAATTGTTTTAATGATGAATACAGACGTTAAGAAAGATTCAACAAATAATTTAATGGTTAATGCATGAAAAATAGTTCTTGTAACAAGAAGAGGAGCCTAATTAGCTTGAGGTGATTAGAAAGTCTCATTATTTAGGAACTAAACAAGTTCACATTGGCATGAAATGCAATACAAGGTGAATGACACATTTGGCTGATGGACGCAAATAGATTTGGAGTAATAATGGTGTTACTACTTGTTTGATTTAATTAATATACTTCATTGTTTAGCAACATATGTCAATTTCATTATCGCTTTATCAAAAAGTGTGTTTGGAATCAAATGATTCGACTTGCTAACTGGAAATCAGGCGAGGTACTCTTTATTTTATAATTCAACCAATTAATATTAATAAGAAAAGCAATTTAAGATCAAGAACTCTATTGTTTCTTGCAATTGAATGAATTCATGTTATAGACGATTCATGGAAATTGTTTTCGTAATGAATATGGTCGTTAACAAAGAGTCAAGAGATTATTTCATGGTTAATGAAGGAAAAATAGTTCTTGTAACAAGAAGAGGAGCCTAATTATCTTAAGGTGATTAGAATGTCTCATTATTTAGTAATTAAATAAGTTCACATTGGCATCAAATGCTATCCAAGACGAATGATTCATTTGGCTGATAGAAGCAAACAGATTTGGAGTAATAATGGTGTTAATACTTGTTTTATTTAATTAATATACATCATTGTTTAGCAACATATGTCAATTTCATTATCGCTTTATCAGAAAGTGAGCTTGGAATGAAATGATTCGACGTGCTAACCAGAAATGATGGGAGGTACTCTTTATTTTAGAATTCAACCAATTAATATCAATAAGAAACGCAATTCAAGATCAAGAACTTTACTGTTTCTTGCAATTGAATGAATTCATGTTATAGACGATTCATGGAAATTGTCTTCGTAATGAATATGGTCGTTAAGAAAGAGTCAACTGATTATTTCATGGTTAATGAATGAAAAATAGTTCTTGTAACAAGAAGAGGAACTAAACAAGTTCACATTGGCATGAAATGCAATCCAAGCCGAATGACACATTTGGCTGATAGATGCAAACAGATTTGGAGTAATAATGGTGTTAATGCTTGTTTGATTTAATTAATATACTTCATTGGTTAGCAACATATGTCAATTTCATTATCGCTGTATCAAAAAGTGTGTTTGGAGTCAAAAGATTCGACATGCTAACCATAATTGATGGGATGTACTCTTTATTTTAGAATTCAACCAATTAATATCAATAGGAAATGCAATTTGAAATCAAGAACTCTATTGTTTGTTGCAATTGAATGAATTCATGTTATAGACGATTCATGGAAATTATTTTCGTAATGAATATGGTCGTTAAGAAAGAGTCAACAGATTATTTCATGGTTAATGAATGAAAAATAGTTCTTGTAACAAGAAGAGGTGCCTAATTACTTTAAGGTGATTAGAAAGTCTCATTATTTAGTAATTAAATAAGTTCACATTGGCATGAAATGCTATCCAAGACGAATGACTCATTTGGCTGATAGAAGCAAACAGATTTGGAGTAATAATGGTGTCAATACTTGTTTGATTTAATTAATATACTTCATTGTTTAGCAACATATGTCAATTTCATTATCGCTTTATCAAAAAGTGTGTTTGGAATCAAAAGATTCGCTATGCTAACCATAAATGATGGGATGTACTCTTTATTTTAGAATTCAACCAATTAATATCAATAGGAAATGCAATTTGAAATCAAGAACTCTATTGTTTGTTGCAATTGAATGAATTCATGTTACAGACAATTCATGGAAATTGTTTTCTTAATGAATATAGACGTTAAGAAGGATTCAACAGATAATTTAATAGTTAATGCATGAAAAATAGTTCTTGTAAAAAGAAGAGGAGCCTAATTAGCTTGAGGTGATTAGAAAGTCTCATTATTTAGGAACTAAACAAGTTCACATTGGCATGAAATGCAATACAAGGTGAATGACACATTTGGCTGATGCACGCAAAGATTTGGAGTAATAATGGTGTTAATTCTTGGTTGATTTAATTAATATACTTCATTGTTTAGCAACATATGTCAATTTCATTATCGATTTATCAGAAAGTGAGCTTGGAATGAAATGATTCGACTTGCTAAACAGAAATGATGAGAGGTACTCTTCCATTTAGAATTTAACCAATTAATATCAATAAGAAATGCAATTCAAGATCAAGAACTCTATTGTTTGTTGCAACTGAATGAATTCATGTTATAGACGATTAATGGAAATTGTTCTGATAATGAATATAGTCGTTAAGAAAGATTCAACATATAATTTCATCGTCAAAGCATGAAAAATAATTCTTGTAACAAGAATAGGAGCCTAATTAGATTAAGGTGATTAGAAAGTCTAATTAATTAGTAATTAAACAAGTTCACATTGGCTGGAAATACAATCCAAGATGAATGACTCAATTCGCTGATGGACGCAAACAAATTTGGAGTAATAATGGTATTAATACTTGTTTGATTTAATTAATATACATCATTGTTTAGCAACATATGTCAATTTCATTAACGCTTTATCAAAAAGTGTGTTTGGAATCAAATGATTTGACTTGCTAACTAGAAATGAGGCGAGGTACTCATTATTTTAGAATTCAACCAATTAATATCATCAAGAAAAGCAATTCAAGGTCAAGAACTCTATTGTTTCTTGCAATTGAATGAATTCATGTTATAGAAGATTCATGGAAATTGTTTTCGTAATGAATATGGTCGTTAAGAAAGAGTCAATAGATTATTTCATGGTTAATGAATGAAAAATAGTTCTTGTAACAAGAATAGGAGCCTAATTATCTTAAGCTGATTAGAAAGTCTCATTATTTAGTAATTAAATAAGTTAACATTGGCATGAAATGCTATCCAGGACGAATGACTCATTTGGCTGATAGACGCTAACAGATTTGGGGTAATAATGGTGTTAATATTTGGTTGATTTAATTAATATACATCATTGTTTAGCAACATATGTCAATTTCATTATCGCTTTATCAGAAAGTGAGCTTGGAATGAAATGAGTCGACTTGCTAAACAGAAATGATGAGAGGTACTCTTCAGTTTAGAATTTAACCAATTAATATCAATAAGAAATGCAATTCAAGATCAAGAACTCTATTGTTTGTTGCAACTGAATGAATTCATGTTATAGACGATTAATGGAAATTGTTTTGATAATGAATATAGTCGTTAAGAAAGATTCAACATATAATTTCATCGTCAAAGCATGAAAAATAATTCTTGTAACAAGAATAGGAGCCTAATTAGATTAAGGTGATTAGAAAGTCTAATTAATTAGTAATTAAACAAGTTCACATTGGCTGGAAATACAATCCAAGATGAATGACTCATTTCGCTGATGGACGCAAACAAATTTGGAGTAATAATGGTATTAATACTTGTTTGATTTAATTAATATACATCATTGTTTAGCAACATATGTCAATTTCATTAACGCTTTATCAAAAAGTGTGTTTGGAATCAAATGATTTGACTTGCTAACCAGAAATGAGGCGAGGTACTCATTATTTTAGAATTCAACCAATTAATATCATCAAGAAAAGCAACTCAAGGTCAAGAACTCTATTGTTTCTTGCAATTGAATGAATTCATGTTATAGAAGATTCATGGAAATTGTTTTCGTAACAAATATGGTCGTTAAGAAAGAGTCAATAGATTATTTCATGGTTAATGAATGAAAAATAGTTCTTGTAACAAGAAGCGGAGCCTAATTACCATAAGGTGATTAGAAAGTCTCATTATTTAGTAATTAAATAAGTTCACATTGGCATGAAATGCTATCCAAGACGAATGAGTCATTTGGCTAATGGACGCAAACAGATTTGGAGTAATAATGGTGTTAATACTTGTTTGATTTAATTAATATACTTAATTGGGTAGCGACATATGTCATTTTCATTATCGCTGTATCAAAAAGTGTGTTTGGAATCAAAAGATTTGACATGCTAACCCTAAATGATGGGATGTACTGTTTATTTTTAAATTCAACCAATTAATATCAATAGGAAATGCAATTCGAGATCAAGAACTCTATTGTTTGTTGCAAGTGAATGAATTAATGTCATAGACGATTCCTGGAAATTGTTTTCATAATGAATATAGTCGTTAAGAAAGAGTCAACAGATTATTTCATGGTTGATGAATGAAAAATAGTTCTTGTAACAAGAAGAGGAGCCAAATTACTTTAAGGTGATTAGAAAGTCTCATTATTTAGTAATTAAATAAGTTCACATTGGCAAGAAATGCTTTCCAAGACGAATGACTCATTTGGCTAATGGACGCAAACAGATTTGGAGTAATAATGGTGTTAATACTTGTTTGATTTAATTAATATACTTAATTGGTTAGCGACATATGTCAATTTCATTATCGCTGTATCAAAAAGTGTGTTTGGAATCAAAAGATTCGCTATGCTAACCATAAATGATGGGATGTACTCTTTATTTTAGAATTCAACCAATTAATATCAATAGGAAATGCAATTTGAAATCAAGAACTCTATTGTTTGTTGCAATTGAATGAATTCAAGTTACATACAATTCATGGAAATTGTTTTCTTAATGAATATAGACGTTAAGAAGGATTCAACAGATAATTTTTAATGGTTAATGCATGCATGAAAAATAGTTCTTGTAAAAAGAAGAGGAGCCTAATTAGCTTGAGGTGATTAGAAAGTCTCATTATTTAGGAACTAAACAAGTTCACATTGGCATGAAATGCAATACAAGGTGAATGACACATTTGGCTGATGGACGCAAATAGATTTGGAGTAATAATGGTGTTAATACTTGGTTGATTTAATTAATATACTTCATTGTTTAGCAACATATGTCAATTTCATTATCGCTTTATCAGAAAGTGAGCTTGGAATGAAATGATTCGACTTGCTAAACAGAAATGATGAGAGGTACTCTTCAGTTTAGAATTTAACCAATTAATATCAATAAGAAATGCAATTCAAGATCAAGAGCTCTATTGTTTGTTGCAACTGAATGAATTCATGTTATAGACGATTAATGGAAATTGTTTTCATAATAAATATAGTCGTTAGGAAAGAGTCAACATATAATTTCATGGCCAATGCATGAAATATAATTCTTGTAACAAGAAGAGGAACCTAATTAGATTAAGGTGATTAGAAAGTCTCATTAATTAGTAATTAAACAAGTTCACATTGGCATGAAATGCAATCCAACATGAATGACTCAATTGGCTGATGGACGCAAACTGATTTGGAGTAAGAATGGTGTTAATACTTGTTTGATTTAATTAATATACTTCATTGTTTAGCAACATATGTCAATTTCATTATCTCTTTATCAAAAAGTGTGTTTGGAATCAAATGATTCGACTTGCTAACCAGAAATGAGGGGAGGTACTCTTTATTTTAGAATTCAACCAATTAATATCAACAAGAAAAGCAATTCAAGGTCAAGAACTCTATTGTTTCTTGCAATTGAATGAATTCATGTTATAGAAGATTCATGGAAATTGTTTTCGTAATGAATATGGTCGTTAAGAAAGAGTCAATAGATTATTTCATGGTTAATGCATGAAAAATAGTTCTTCTAAAAAGAAGAGGAGCCTAATTAGCTTAAGGTGATTAGAAAGTCTCATTATTTAGGAACTAAACAAGTTCACATTGGCATGAAATGCAATACAAGGTGAATGACACATTTGGCTGATGGACGCAAATAGATTTGGAGTAATAATGGTGTTAATACTTGGTTGATTTAATTAATATACTTCATTTTTTAGCAACATATGTCAATTTCATTATCACTTTATCAGAAAGTGAGCTTGGAATGAAATGATTCGACTTGCTAAACAGAAATGATGAGAGGTACTCTTCAGTTTAGAATTTAACCAATTAATATCAATAAGAAATGCAATTCAAGATCAAGAACTCTATTGTTTGTTGCAACTGAATGAATTCATGTTATAGACGATTCATGGAAATTGTTTTGATAATGAATATAGTCTTTAAGAAAGATTCAACATATAATTTCATCGTCAAAGCATGAAAAATAATTCTTGTAACAAGAATAGGAGCCTAATTAGATTAAGGTGATTAGAAAGTCTAATTAATTAGTAATTAAACAAGTTCACATTGGCTTGAAATACAATCCAAGATGAATGAGTCATTTCGCTGAAGGACACAAACAAATTTGGAGTAATAATGGTGTTAATACTAGTTTGATTTAATTAATATACATCATTGTTTAGCAACATATGTCAATTTCATTATCGCTTTATCAAAAAGTGTGTTTGGAATCAAATGATTCGACTTGCTAACCAGAAATGAGGCGAGGTACTCATTATTTTAGAATTCAACCAATTAATATCAACAAGAAAAGCAATTCAAGGTCAAGAACTCTATTGTTTCTTGCAATTGAATGAATTCATGTTATAGAAGATTCATGGAAATTGTTTTCGTAATGAATATGGTCGTTAAGAAAGAGTCAATAGATTATTTCATGGTTAATGAATGAAAAATAGTTCTTGTAACAAGAAGAGGAGCCTAATTATCTTAAGCTGATTAGAAAGTCTCATTATTTAGTAATTAAATAAGTTAACATTGGCATGAAATGCTATCCAGGACGAATGACTCATTTGGCTGATAGACGCTAACAGATTTGGGGTAATAATGGTGTTAATACTTGTTTGATTTAATTAATATACTTCATTGTTTAGCAATATATGTCAATTTCATTATCGCTTTATCAAAAATTGTGTTTGGAATCAAAAGATTCGACTTTCTGACCACAAATGATGGGAGGTACTCTTCATTTTAGAATTCAACCAATTAATATCAATAAGAAAAGCAATTCAAGATCAAGAACTCTATTGTTTCTTGCAATTGAATGAATTCATGTTACAGACGATTCATGGAAATTATTTTCGTAATGAATATAGTCGTTAAGAAAGAGTCAACAGATTATTACATGGTTAATAAATGAAAAATAGTTCTTGTAACAAGAAGAGGAGCCTAATTATCTTAAGGTGATTAGAAAGTCTCATTATTTAGTAATTAAATAAGTTCACATTCGCATGAAATGCTATCGAAGACGAATGACTCATTTGGCTGATAGACGCAAACAGATTTGGAGTAATAATGGTGTTAATACTTGTTTGATTTAATTAATATACTTCATTGTTTAGCAACATATGTCAATTTCATTATCGCTTTATCAAAAAGTGTGCTTGGAATCAAATCATTCGACTTGCTATCCAGAAATGATGGGAGGTACTGTTTATTTTAGAATTCAACCAATTAATATCAATAAGAAATGCAATTCAAGATCAAGAACTCTGCTGTTTGTTGCAATTGAATGAATTCATGTTATCGACGATTCATGGAAATTGTTATGATAATGAATATTGTCATTAAGAAAGAGTCAACAGATAAGTTCATTGTTAAAGAATGTAAAATAGTTCTTGTAACAAGAAGAGGAGCCTCATTAGATTAAGGTGATTAGAAAGTCTCATTAATTAGTAATTAATCAAGTTCCCAATGGCATGAAATGCAATCCAAGATGAATGACTCATTTGGCTGATGGACGCAAACAAATTTGGAGTAATAATGGTGTTAATACTTGTTTGATTTAATTAATATACATCATTGTTTAGCAACATATGTCAATTTCATTATCGCTGTATCAAAAAGTGTGTTTGGAATCAAATGATTCGACTTGCTAACCAGAAATGAGGGGAGGTACTCTTTATTTTAGAATTCAACCAATTAATATCAATAAGAAAAGCAATTCAAGATCAAGAACTCTATTGTTTCTTGCAATTGAATGAATTCATGTTATAGAACATTCATGGAAATAATTTTTTTATTAATGAATATGGTCGTTAAGAAAGAGTCAACAAATTATTTCATGGTTAATGAATGAAAAATAGTTTTTGTAACAAGAAGAGGAGCCTAATTATCTCAAGGTGATTAGAAAGTCTCATTATTTAGTAATTAAATAAGTTCACATTGGCATGAAATGCTATCCAAGAAAAATGACTCATTTGGCCGATAGAAGCAAACAGATTTGGAGTAATAATGGTGTTAATACTTGTTTGATTTAATTAATATACTTCATTGTTTAGCAACATATGTTAATGTCATTATCGCTTTATCAAAAAGTGTGTTTGAATCAAATGATTTGACTTGCTAACCAGAAATGATGGGAGGTACTCTTTATTTTAGAATTCAACCAATTAATATCAATAAGAAAAGTAATTCAAGGTCAAGAACTTTATTGTTTCTTGCAATTGAATGAATTCATGTTACAGAAGATTCATGGAAATTGTTTTCGTAATGAATATGGTTGTTAAGATAGAGTCAACAGATTATTACATGGTTAATAAATGAAAAATAGTTCTTGTAACAAGAAGAGGAGCCTAATTATCTTAAGGTGAATAGAAAGTCTCATTATTTAGTAATTAAATAAGTTCACATTGGCATGAAATGCTATCCAAGACGAATGAGTCTTTTGGCTAATGGACGCAAACAGATTTGGAGTAATAATGGTGTTAATACTTGTTTGATTTAATTAATATACTTCATTGTTTAGCAACATATGTCAATGTCATTATCGCTTTATCAAAAAGTGTGTTTGGAATCAAATGATTTGATTTGCTAACCAGAAATGAGGCGAGGTACTCTTTATTTTAGAATTCAACCAATTAATATCAACAAGAAAAGCAATTCAAGGTCAAGAACTCTATTGTTTCTTGCAATTGAATGAATTCATGTTATAGAAGATTCATGGAAATTGTTTTCGTAATAAATATGGTCGTTAAGACAGGGTCAACAGATAATTTAATGGTTAATGCATGAAAAATAGTTCTTGTAACAAGAAGAGGAGCCTAATTAGCTTGAGGTGATTAGAAAGTCTCATTATTTAGGAACTAAACAAGTTCACATTGGCATGAAATGCAATACAAGGTGAATGACACATTTGGCTGATGGACGCAAATAGATTTGGAGTAATAATGGTGTTAATACTTGGTTGATTTAATTAATATACTTCATTTTTTAGCAACATATGTCAACTTCATTATCGCTTTATCAGAAAGTGAGCTTGGAATGAAATGATTCGACTTGCTAAACAGAAATGATGAGAGGTACTCTTCAGGTTAGAATTTAACCAATTAATATCAATAAGAAATGCAATTCAAGATTAAGAACTCTATTGTTTGTTGCAACTGAATGAATTCATGTTATAGACGATTAATGGAAATTGTTTTGATAATGAATATAGTCGTTAAGAAAGATTCAACATATAATTTCATCGTCAAAGCATGAAAAATAGTTCTTGTAACAAGAATAGGAGCCTAATTAGATTAAGGTGATTAGAAAGTCTAATTAATTAGTAATTAAACAAGTTCACATTGGCTGGAAATACAATCCAAGATGAATGACTCATTTCACTGATGGACGCAAACAAATTTGGAGTAATAATGGTGTTAATACTTGTTTGATTTAATTAATATACATCATTGTTTAGCAACATATGTCAATTTCATTATCGCTTTATCAAAAAGTGTGTTTGGAATCAAATGATTTGACTTGCTAACCAGAAATGAGGCGAGGTACTCTTTATTTTAGAATTCAACCAATTAATATCAACAAGAAAAGCAATTCAAGGTCAAGAACTCTATTGTTTCTTGCAATTGAATAAATTCATGCTATAGAAGATTCATGGAAATTGTTTTCGTAATGAATATGGTCGTTAAGAAAGAGTCAATAGATTATTTCATGGTTAATGAATGAAAAATAGTTCTTGTAACAAGAAGAGGAGCCTAATTACCATAAGGTGATTACAAAGTCTCATTATTTAGTAATTAAATAAGTTCACATTGGCATGAAATGCTATCCAAGACGAATGAGTCTTTTGGCTAATGGACGCAAACAGATTTGGAGTAATAATGGTGTTAATACTTGTTTGATTTAATTAATATACTTAATTGGTTAGCGACATATGTCATTTTCATTATCGCTGTATCAAAAAGTGTGTGTGGAATCAAAAGATTTGACATGCTAACCCTAAATGATGGGATGTACTGTTTATTTTTAAATTCAACCAATTCATATCAATAGGAAACGCAATTCGAGATCAAGAACTCTATTTTTTGTTGCAATTGAATGAATTAATGTCATAGACGATTCCTGAAAATTGTTTTCATAATGAATATAGTCGTTAAGAAAGAGTCAACAGATTATTTCATGGTTAATGAATGAAAAATAGTTCTTGTAACAAGAAGAGGAGCCAAATTACTTTAAGGTGATTAGAAAGTCTCATTATTTAGTAATTAAATAAGTTCACATTGGCATGAAATGCTTTCCAAGACAAATGACTCATTTGGCTAATGGACGCAAACAGATTTGGAGTAATAATGGTGTTAATGCTTGTTTGATTTAATTAATATACTTAATTAGTTAGCGACATATGTCAATTTCATTATCGCTGTATCAAAAAGTGTGTTTGGAATCAAAAGATTTGACATGCTAACCCTAAATGATGGGATGTACTGTTTATTTTTAAATTCAACCAATTAATATCAATAGGAAATGCAATTCGAGATCAAGAACTCTATTGTTTGTTGCAATTGAATGAATTCATGTCATAGACGATTCCTGGAAATTGTTTTCATAATGAATATAGTCGTTAAGAAAGAGTCAACAGATTATTTCATGGTTAGTGAATGAAAAATAGTTCTTCTAACAAGAAGAGGTGCCTAATTACTTTAAAGTGATTAGAAGGTCTCATTATTTAGTAATTAAATAAGTCCACATTAGCATGAAATGCTATACAAGATGAATGACTCATTTGGCTGATAGAAGCAAACAGATTTGGAGTAATAATGGTGTTAATACTTGTTTGTTTAATTAATATACTTCATTGTTTAGCAACATATGTCAATTTCATTATCGCTTTATCAAAAAGTGTGTTTGGAATCAATAGATTCGACATGCTAACCTTAAATGATGGGATGTACTCTTTATTTTAGAATTCAACAAATTAATATCAATAGGAAATGCAATTTCAAATCAAGAACTCTATTGTTTGTTGCAATTGAATGAATTCATGTTATAGACAATTCATGGAAATTATTTTCATAATGAATATGGTCGTTAAGAAAGAGTCAACAGATTATTTCATGGTTAATGAATGAAAAATAGTTCTTGTAACAAGAAGAGGTGCCTAATTACTTTAAAGTGATTAGAAAGTCTCATTATTTAGTAATTAAATAAGTCCACATTGGCATGAAATGCTATTCAAGATGAATGACTCATTTGGCTGATAGAAGCAAACAGATTTGGAGTAATAATGGTGTTAATACTTGTTTGTTTAATTAATATACTTCATTGTTTAGCAACATATGTCAATTTCATTATCGCTTTATCAAAAAGTGTGTTTGGAATCAAAAGATTCGACATGCTAACCATAAATGATGGGATGTACTCTTTATTTTAGAATTCAACCAATTAATATCAATAAGAAATGCAATTCGAGATCAAGAACTCTATTGTTTGTTGCAATTGAATGAATTCATGTCATAGACGATTCATGGAAATTATTTTCATAATGAATATAGACGTTAATAAAGATTCAACAGATAATTTAATGGTTAATGCATGAAAAATAGTTCTTGTAACAAGAAGAGGAGCCTAATTAGCTTGAGGTGATTAGAAAGTCTCATTATTTAGGAACTAAACAAAGTTCGCCTTCGCATGAAATGCAATCCAAGGTGAATGACACATTTGGCTGATGGACTCAAATAGATTTGGAGTACTAATGGTGTCAATACTTGTTTGATTTAATTAATATACTTCATTGTTTAGCAACATATGTCAATTTCATTATCGCTTTATTAAAAAGTGTGTTTGGAATCAAATGATTTGATTTGCTAACCAGAAATGAGGCGAGGTACTCTTTATTTTAGAATTCAACAAATTAATATCAACAAGAAAAGCAATTCAAGGTCAAGAACTCTATTGTTTCTTGCAATTGAATGAATTCATGTTATAGAAGATTCATGGAAATTGTTTTCGTAATAAATATGGTCGTTAAGAAAGAGTCAACAGATAATTTAATGGTTAATGCATGAAAAATAGTTCTTGTAACAAGAAGAGGAGCCTAATTAGCTTGAGGTGATTAGAAAGTCTCATTATTTAGGAACTAAACATGTTCACATTGGCATGAAATGTAGTACAAGGTGAATGACACATTTGGCTGATGGACGCAAATAGATTTGGAGTAATAATGGTGTTAATACTTGTTTGATTTAATTAATATACTTCATTGTTTAGAAACATATGTCAATTTCATTATCGCTTTATCAAAAAGTATGTTTGGAATCAAATGATTCGACTTGCTAACCGGAAATCAGGCAAGGTACTCTGTATTTTATAATTCAACCAATTAATATTAATAAGAAAAGCAATTTAAGATCAAGAGCTCTATTGTTTCTTGAAATTGAATGAATTCATGTTATAGACGATTCATGGAAATTGTTTTTGTAATGAATATGGTCGTTAACAAAGAGTCAAGAGATTATTTCATGGTTAATGAATGAAAAATAGTTCTTGTAACAAGAAGAGGAGCCTAATTATCTTAAGGTGATTAGAATGTCTCATTATTTAGTAATTAAATAAGTTCACATTGGCATCAAATGCTATCCAAGACGAATGATTCATTTTGCTGATAGAAGAAAACAGATTTGGAGTAATAATGGTGTTAATACTTGTTTTATTTAATTAATATACATCATTGTTTAGCAACATATGTCAATTTCATTATCGCTTTATCAAAAAGTGTACTTGGAATCAAATCATTTGACTTGCTAACCAGAAATGATGGGAGGTACTCTTTATTTTAGAATTCAACCAATTAATATGAATAAGAAAAGCAATTCAAGATCAAGAACTCTATTGTTTCTTCGTAATGAATATTGTCGTTAGGAAAGAGTCAACTGATTATTTCATGGTTAATGAATGAAAAATAGTTCTTGTAACAAGAAGAGGAACTAAACAAGTTCACATTGGCATGAAATGCAATCCAAGGCGAATGACATATTTGGCTGATGGATGCAAACAGATTCGGAGTAATAATGGTGTTAATGCTTGTTTGATTTAATAAATATACTTCATTGGTTAGCGACATATGTCAATTTCATTATCGCTGTATCAAAAAGTGTGTTTGGAATCAAAAGATTCGACATGCTAACCATAATTGATGGGATCTACTCTTTATTTTAGAATTCAACCAATTAATACAATAGGAAATGCAATTTGAAATCAAGAACTCTATTGTTTGTTGCAATTGAATGAATTCAAGTTACAGACAATTCATGGAAATTGTTTTCTTAATGAATATAGACGTTAAGAAGGATTCAACAGATAATTTAATGGTTAATGCATGAAAAATAGTTCTTGTAAAAAGAAGAGGAGCCTAATTAGCTTGAGGTGATTAGAAAGTCTCATTATTTAGGAACTAAACAAGTTCACATTGGCATGAAATGCAATACAAGGTGAATGACACATTTGGCTGATGGACGCAAATAGATTTGGAGTAATAATGGTGTTAATACTTGGTTGATTTACTTAATATACTTCATTGTTTAGCAACATATGTCAATTTCATTATCGCTTTATCAGAAAGTGAGCTTGGAATGAAATGATTCGACTTGCTAAACAGAAATGATGAGAGGTACTCTTCAGTTTATAATTTAACCAATTAATATCAATAAGAAATGCAATTCAAGATCAAGAACTCTATTGTTTGTTGCAACTGAATGAATTCATGTTATAGACGATTAATGGAAATTGTTTTCATAATAAATATAGTCGTTAGGAAAGAGTCAACATATAATTTCATGGCCAATGCATGAAATATAATTCTTGTAACAAGAAGAGGAGCCTAATTAGATTAAGGTGATTAGAAAGTCTCATTAATTAGTAATTAAACAAGTTCACATTGGCATGAAATGCAATCCAACATGAATGACTCAATTGGCTGATGGACGCAAACTGATTTGGAGTAAGAATGGTGTTAATACTTGTTTGATTTAATTAATATACTTCATTGTTTAGCAACCTATGTCAATTTCATTATCTCTTTATCAAAAAGTGTGTTTGGAATCAAATGATTCGACTTGCTAACCAGAAATGAGGCGAGGTACTCTTTATTTTAGAATTCAACCCATTAATATCAATAAGAAAAGAAATTCAAGATCAAGAACTCTATTGTTTCTGGTAATTGAATGAATTCATGTTATAAACGATTCATGGAAATGGTTTTCGTAAAGAATATGGTCGTTAAGAAAGAGTCAACAGATTATTTCATGGTTAACGAATGCAAAACAGTTCTTGTAACAAGAAGAGGAGCCTAATTACCTTAAGGTGATTAGAAAGTCTCATTATTTAGTAATTAAAGAAGTTCACATTGGCATGAAATGCTATCGAAGACGAATGACTCATTTGGCTGATGGACGCAAACAAATTTGGAGTAATAATGGTGTTAATACTTGTTTGATTTAATTAATATACTTCATTGTTTAGCAATATATGTCAATTTCATTATCGCTATATCAAAAAGTGTGTTTGGAATCAGAAGATTTGACTTTCTAACCACAAATGATGGGAGGTACTCTTTATTTTAGAATTCGACCTGCTAATTGAATGAATTCATGTTATAGACGATTCATTGAAATTGTTTTCGTAATGAATATGGTCGTTAAGAAAGAGTCAAGAGATTATTTCATGGTTAATGAATGACAAATAGTTCTTGTAACAAGAAGAGGAGCCTAATTATCTTAAGGTGATTAGAAAGTCTCATTATTTAGTAATTAAATAAGTTCACATTGGCATGAAATGCTACCCAAGATGAATGACTCATTTGGCTGATAGACGCAAATAGATTTGGAGTAATAATGGTGTTAATACTTGTTTGATTTAATTAATATACTTCATTGTTTAGCAACATATGTCAATTTCATTATCGCTTTATCAAAAAGTGTGTTTGGAATCAAATGATTTGACTTGCTAACTAGAAATGATGGGAGGTACTCTTTATTTGAGAATTCACCAATTAATATCAATAAGAAAAGCAATTCAAGGTCAAGAACTCTATTGTTTCTTGCAATTGAATGAATTCATGTTATAGACGATTCATGGAAATTGTTTTTGTAATGAATATGGTATTTAAGAAAGAGTCAACAGATTATTTCATGGTTAACGAATGAAAAACAGTTCTTGTAACAAGAAGAGGAGCCTAATTATCTTAAGGTGATTAGAAAGTTTCATTATTTAGTAATTAAATAAGTTCACATTGGCATGAAATGCTATCCAAGACGAATGACTCATTTTTTCATTATCGCTTTATCAGAAAGTGAGCTTGGAATGAAATGATTCGACGTGCTAACCAGAAATGATGGGAGGTACTCTTTATTTTAGAATTCAACCAATTAATATCAATAAGAAATGCAATTCAAGATCAAGAACTCTATTGTTTGTTGCAATTGAATGAATTCATGTTATAGACGATTAATGAAAATTGTTTTCATAATGAATATAGTCGTTAAGATAGAGTCAACATATAATTTCGTGGTCAAAGCATCAAAAATAATTCTTGTGACAAGAATAGGAGCCTAATTAGATTAAGGTGATTAGAAAGTCTCATTAATTAGTAATTAAACAAGTTCACATTGGCTTGAAATGCAATCCAACATGAATGACTCATTTGGCTGATGGACGCAAACAAATTTGGAGTAATAATGGTGTTAATACTTGTTTGATTTAATTAATATACTTCATTGTTTGGCAACATATGTCAATTTCATTATCGCTTTATCAAAAAATGTACTTGGAATCAAATGATTCGACTTGCTAACCAGAAATGAGGGGAGGTACTCATTATTTTAGAATTCAACCAATTAATATCAAGAACAAATGCATTTCAAGATCAAGAACTCTATTGTTTGTTGCAATTGAATGGATTCATGTTATAGACGATTAATAGAATTGTTTTCATAATGAATATAGACGTTAAGAAGGAGTGAACATATAATTTCATGGTCAATGCATGAAAAATAATTCTTGTAACATGAAGAGGAGCCTAATTAGATTAAGGTGATCAGAAAGTCTGATTAATTAGTAATTAAACAAGTTCACATTGGCATGAAATGCAATCCAACATGAATGACTCATTTGGTTGATGGACGCAAACAAATTTGGAGTAATAATGGTGTTAATACTTGTTTGATTTAATTAATATAATTCATTGGTTAGCAACATATGTCAATTTCATTATCGCTGTATCAAAAAGTGTGTTTGGAATCAAAAGATTCGACATGCTAACCATAAATGACGGGATGTACTCTTTATTTAAGAATTCAACCAATTAATATCAATAGGAAATGCAATTCGAGATCAAGAACTCTATTGTTTGTTGCAATTGAATGAATTCTTGTTATAGACGATTCATGGAAATTATTTTCATAATGAATATAGACGTTAAGAAGGATTCAACAGATAATTTAATGGTTAATGCATGAAAAATAATTCTTGTAACATGAAGAGGAGCCTAATTTGATTAAGGTGATCAGAAAGTCTGATTAATTAGTAATTAAACAAGTTCACATTGGCATGAAATGCAATCCAACATGAATGACTCATTTGGTTGATGGACGCAAACAAATTTGGAGTAATAATGGTGTTAATACTTGTTTGATTTAATTAATATAATTCATTGGTTAGCAACATATGTCAATTTCATTATCGCTGTATCAAAAAGTGTGTTTGGAATCAAAAGATTCGACATGCTAACCATAAATGATGGGATGTACTCTTTATTTAAGAATTCAACCAATTAATATCAATAGGAAATGCAATTCGAGATCAAGAACTCTATTGTTTGTTGCAATTGAATGAATTCTTGTTATAGACGATTCATGGAAATTATTTTCATAATGAATATAGATGTTAAGAAGGATTCAACAGATAATTTAATGGTTAATGCATGAAAAATAATTCTTGTAACATGAAGAGGAGCCTAATTAGATTAAGGTGATCAGAAAGTCTGATTAATTAGTAATTAAACAAGTTCACATTGGCATGAAATGCAATCCAACATGAATGACTCATTTGGTTGATGGACGCAAACAAATTTGGAGTAATAATGGTGTTAATACTTGTTTGATTTAATTAATATAATTCATTGGTTAGCAACATATGTCAATTTCATTATCGCTGTATCAAAAAGTGTGTTTGGAATCAAAAGATTCGACATGCTAACCATAAATGACGGGATGTACTCTTTATTTAAGAATTCAACCAATTAATATCAATAGGAAATGCAATTCGAGATCAAGAACTCTATTGTTTGTTGCAATTGAATGAATTCTTGTTATAGACGATTCATGGAAATTATTTTCATAATGAATATAAACGTTAAGAAAGATTCAACAAATAATTTAATGGTTAATGCATGAAAAATTGTTCTTGTAACAAGTAGAGGAGACTTATTAGCTTGATGTTATTAGAGAGTCTCATTATTTAGGAACTAAACAAGTTCACATTGGCATGAAATGCAATCCAAGGTGAATGACACATTTGGCTGATGGACGCAAATAGATTTGGAGTAATAATGGTGTTAATACTTGTTTGATTTAATTAATATACTTCATTGTTTAGCAACATATGTCAATTTCATTATCGCTTAATCAGAAAGTGAGCTTGGAATGAAATGATTCGACTCGCTAACCGGAAATGATGGGAGGTACTCTTTATTTTAGAATTCAACGAATTAATATCAATAAGAAATGCAATGCAAGATCAAGAACTCTATTTTTTGTTGCAATTGAATGAATTCATGTTATAGATGATTAATGGAAATTGTTTTCATAATGAATATAGTCGTTAGGAAAGAGTCAACATATAATTTCATGGTCAATGCATGAAATATAATTCCTGTAACAAGAAGAGGAGCCTAATTAGATTAAGGTGATTAGAAAGTCTCATTAATTAGTAATTAAACAAGTCCACATTGGCATGAAATGCAATCCAACATGAATGACTCATTTGGCTGATGGACGCAAACAGATTTGGAGTAATAATGGTGTAAATACTTGTTTGATTTAATTAATATACTTCATTGTTTAGCAACATATGTCAATTTCATTATCGCTTTATCAAAAAGTGTGTTTGGAGTCAAATGATTCGACTTGCTAACCAGAAATGAGGCGAGGTACTCTTTATTTTAGAATTCAACTAATTAATATCAATAAGAAAAGCAATTCAAGATCAAGAACTCTATTGTTTCTTGTAATTGAATGAATTGATGGAAATTGTTTTCGTAATGAATATGGTCGTTAAGAAAGAGTCAACAGATTATTTCATTGTTAACGAATGAAAAATAGTTCTTGTAACAAGAAGAGGAGCCTAATTATCTTATGGTGATTAGAAAGTTTCATTATTTAGTAATTAAATAAGTTCACATTGGCATGAAATGCTATCCAAGACGAATGACTCATTTGGTTGATGGACGCAAACATATTTGGAGTAAGAATGGTGTTAATACTTGTTTGATTTAATTAATATACTTCATTGTTTAGCAACATATGTCAATTTCATTATCGCTTTATCAGAAAGTGAGCTTGGAATGAAATGATTCGACTTGCTAACCAGAAATGATGGGACGTACTCTTTATTTTAGAATTCAACCAATTAATATCAATAAGAAATGCAATTCAAAATCAAGAACTCTATTGTTTGTTGCAATTGAATGAATTCATGTTATAGACGATTAATGGAAATTGTTTTCATAATGAATATAGTCGTTAAGAAAGAGTCATCATATAATTTCGTGGTCAAAGCATCAAAAATAATTCTTGTAATTGAATGAATTCATGTTATAGAAGATTCATGGAAATTGTTTTCGTAATGAATATGGTCGTTAAGAAAGAGTCAAGAGATTATTTCATGGTTAACGAATGAAAAACAGTTCTTGTAACAAGAAGAGGAGCCTAATTATCTTAATGTGATTAGCAAGTCTCATTAATTAGTAATTAAACAAGTTCACATTGGCATGAAATGCTATCCAAGACGAATGACTCATTTGGCTGATGGACGCAAACATATTTGGAGTAAGAATGGTGTTAATACTTGTTTGATTTAATTAATATACTTCATTGTTTAGCAACATATGTCAATTTCATTATCGCTTTATCAGAAAGTGAGCTTGGAATGAAATGATTCGACGTGCTAACCAGAAATGATGGGAGGTACTCTTTATTTTAGAATTCAACCAATTAATATCAATAAGAAATTCAATTCAAGATCAAGAACTCTATTGTTTGTTGCAATTGAATGAATTCATGTTATAGACAATTAATGGAAATTTTTTTCATCATGAATATAGTCGTTAAGAAAGAGTCAACATATAATTTTGTGGTCAAAGCATCAAAAATAATTCTTGTAACAAGAATAGGAGCCTCATTAGATTAAGGTGATTAGAAAGTCTCATTAATTAGTAATTAAACAAGTTCACATTGGCATGAAATGCAATCCAAGATGAATGACTCTTTTGGCTGATGGACGCAAACAGATTTGGAGTAATAATGGTGTTAATACTTGTTTGATTTAATTCATATACTTCATTGGTTAGCAACATATGTCAATTTCATTATTGCTGTATCAAAAAGTGTGTTTGGAATCAAAAGATTCGACATGCTAACCATAAATGATGGGATGTACTCTTTATTTGAGAATTCAACCAATTACTATCAATAGGAAATGCAATTCAAGATCAAGAACTCAATCAATTGAATGAATTCATGTTATATACAATGCATGGAAATTGTTTTCATAATGAATATAGTCGTTAAGACAGAGTCAACATGTAATTTCATGGTCAATGCTTGGAAAATAATTCTTGTAACAAGAAGAGGAACCTAATTAGCTTGAGGTGATCAAAAAATCTCATTATTTCGGAACTAAACAAGTTCACATTGGCATGAAATGCAATCCAAACCGAATGACACATTTGGCTGATGGATCCATACAGATTTGGAGTAATAATGGTGTTAATGCTTGTATGATTTAATAAATATACTTCATTGGTTAGCAACATATGTCAATTTCATTATCGCTGTATCAAAAAGTGTGTTTGGAATCAAAAGATTCGACATGCTAACCATAATTGATGAGATGTACTCTTTATTTTAGAATTCAACCAATTAATATCAATAAGAGATGTAATTCGAGATTAAGAACTCTCTTGTTTGTTGCAATTGAATGAATTCATGTCATAGACGATTCATGGAAATTGTTTTCATAATGAATATAGTCGTTCAGAAGAGTCAACAGATTATTTCATGGTTAATGAATGAAAAATAGTTCTTGTAATAAGAAGAGGTGCCTAATTACTTTAAGGTGATTAGAAAGTCTCATTATTTAGTAATTAAATAAGTTCGCATTAGCATGAAATGCTATCCAAGACGAATGACTCATTTAGCTTATAGAAGCAAACAAATTTGGAGTAATAATGGTGTTAATACTTGTTTGATTTAATTAATATACTTAATTGTTTCGCAACATATGTCAATTTCATTTTCGCTTTATCAAAAAGTGTGTTTGGAATCAAAAGATTCGACATGCTAACCATAAATGATGGGATGTACTCTTTATTTTAGAATTCAACCAATTAATATCAATAAGAAATGCAATTCGAGGTCAAGAACTCTATTGTTTGTTGCAATTGAATGAATCCATGTTATAGACGATTCATGGAAATTGTTTTCATGATGAATACAGACGTTAAGAAAGATTCAACAAATAATTTAATGGTTAATGCATGAAAAATAGTTCTTGTAACAAGAAGAGGAGCCTAATTAGCTTGAGGAGATTAGAAAGTCTCATTATTTAGGAACTAAACAAGTTCACATTGGCATGAAATGCAATACAAGGTGAATGACACATTTGGCTGATGGACGCAAATAGATTTGGAGTAATAATGGTGTTAATACTTGTTTGATTTAATTAATATACTTCATTGTTTAGCAACATATGTCAATTTCATTATCGCTTTATCAGAAAGTGAGCTTGGAATGAAATGATTCGACGTGCTAACCAGAAATGATGGGAGGTACTCTTTATTTTATAATTCAACCAATTAATATTAATAAGAAAAGCAATTTAAGATCAAGAACTCTATTGTTTCTTGCAATTGAATGAATTCATGTTATAGACGATTCATGGAAATTGTTTTCGTAATGAATATGGTCGTTAACAAAGAGTCAAGAGATTATTTCATGGTTAATGAATGAAAAATAGTTCTTGTAACAAGAAGAGGAGCCTAATTATCTTAAGGTGATTAGAATGTCTCATTATTTAGTAATTAAATAAGTTCACATTGGCATCAAATGCTATCCAAGACGAATGATTCATTTGGCTGATAGAAGCAAACAGATTTGGAGTAATAATGATGTTAATACTTGTTTTATTTAATTAATATACATCATTGTTTAGCAACATATGTCAATTTCATTATCGCTTTATCAGAAAGTGAGCTTGGAATGAAATGATTCGACGTGCTAACCAGAAATGATGGGAGGTACTCTTTATTTTAGAATTCAACCAATTAATATCAATAAGAAACGCAATTCAAGATCAAGAACTCTATTGTTTCTTGCAATTGAATGAATTCATGTTATAGACGATTCATGGAAATTGTCTTCGTAATGAATATGGTCGTTAAGAAAGAGTCAATAGATTATTTCATGGTTAATGAATGAAAAATAGTTTTTGTAACAAGAAGAAGAGCCTAATTATCTTAAGGTGAATAGAAAGTCTCATTATTTAGTAATTAAATAAGTTCACATTGGCATGAAATGCTATCCAAAACGAATGACTCATTTGGCTGATGGACGCAAACAGATTTGGAGTAATAACGGTGTTATTACTTGTTTGATTTAATTAATATACTACATTGGTTAGCAACATATGTCAATTTCATTATTGTTGTATCAAAAAGTGTGTTTGGAATCAAAAGATTCGACATGCTAACCATAAATGATGGGATGTACTCTTTATTTTAGAATTCAACCAATTACTATCAATAGGAAATGCAATTCAAGATCAAGAACTCTATTTTTTGTTGCAATTGAATGAATTCATGTTATATATAATTCATGGAAATTGTTTTCATAATGAATATAGTTGTTAAGATAGAGTCAACATGTAACTTCATGGTCAATGCATGAAAAATAATTCTTGTAACAAGAAGAGGAACCTAATTAGCTTGAGGTGATCAGAAAGTCTCATTATTTAATAACTAAACAAGTTCACATTGGCATGAAATGCAATCCAAGGCAAATGACACATTTGGCTGATGGATGCAAACAGATTTGGAGTAATAATGGTGTTAATGCTTGTTTGATTTAATAAATATAATTCATTGGTTAGCAACATATGTCAATTTCATTATCGCTATATGAAAAAGTGTGTTTGGAATCAAAAGATTCGACATGCTAACCATAATTGATGGGATGTACTCTTTATTTTAGAATTCAACCAATTAATATCAATAAGAGATGCAATTCGAGATCAAGAACTCTATTCTTTGTTGCAATTGAATGAATTCATGTCATAGACGATTCCTGGAAATTGTTTTCATAATGAATATAGTCGTTAAGAAAGAGTCAACAGATTATTTCATGGTTAATGAATGAAAAATAGTTCTTGTAACAAGAAGAGGAGCCTAATTATCTTAAGGTGATTAGAAAGTCTCATTATTTAGTAATTAAATAAGTTCACATTGGCATGAAATGCTATCCAAGACAAATGACTCATTCGGCCGATAGAAGCAAACAGATTTGGAGTAATAATGGTGTTAATACTTGTTTGATTTAATTAATATACTTCATTGTTTAACAACATATGTCAATTTCATTATCGCTTTATCAAAAAGTGTGTTTGGAATCAAATGATTTGACTTGCTAACCAGAAATGGTGGGAGGTACTCTTTATTTTAGAATTCAACCAATTAATATCAATAAGAAAAGTAATTCAAGGTCAAGAACTCTATTGTTTCTTGCAATTGAATGAATTCTTGTTATAGAAGAGTCATGGAAATTGTTTTCGTAAGGAATATGGTCGTTAAGAAAGAGTCAATAGATTATTTCATGGTTAATGAATGAAAAATAGTTTTTGTAACAAGAAGAGCAGCCTACTTATCTTACGGTGAATAGAAAGTCTCATTATTTAGTAATTAAATAAGTTCACATTGGCATGAAATGCTATCCAAAACGAATGACTCATTTGGCTGATGGACGCAAACAGATTTGGAGTAATAATGGTGTTAATACTTGTTTGATTTAATTAATATAATTCATTGGTTAGCAACATATGTCAATTTCATTATTGCTGTATCAAAAAGTGTGTTTGGAATCAAAAGATTCGACATGCTAACCATAAATGATGGGATGTACTCTTTTTTTTAGAATTCAACCAATTACTATCAATAGGAAATGCAATTCAAGGTCAAGAACTCTATTTTTTGTTGCAATTGAATGAATTCATGTTATATACAATTCATGAAAATTGTTTTCATAATGAATATAGTTGTTAAGACAGAGTCAACATGTAATTTCATGGTCAATGCATGAAAAATAATTCTTGTAACAAGAAGAGGAACCTAATTAGCTTGAGGTGATCAGAAAGTCTCATTATTTAGGAACTAAACAAGTTCACATTGGCATGAAATGCAATCCAAGGCGAATGATACATTTGGCTGATGGATGCAAACAGATTTGGAGTAATAATGGTGTTAATGCTTGTATGATTTAATAAATATACTTCATTGGTTAGCAACATATGTCAATTTCATTATCGCTGTATCAAAAAGTGTGTTTGGAATCAAAAAATTCGACATGCTAACCATAATTGATGGGATGTACTCTTTATTTTAGAATTCAACCAATTAATATCAATAGGAGATGCAATACGAGATCAAGAACACTATTCTTTGTTGCAATTGAATGAATTCATGTCATAGACAATTCCTGGAAATTGTTTTCATAATGAATATAGTCGTTAAGAAAGAGTCAACAGATTATTTCATGGTTAATGAATGAAAAATAGTTCTTGTAACAAGAAGAGGTGCCTAATTACTTTAAGGTGATTAGAAAGTCTCATTATTTAGTAATTAAATAAGTTCACATTGGCATGAAATGCTATCCAAGACGAATGACTCATTTGGCTGAAAGAAGCAAACAGATTTGGAGTAATAATGGTGTCAATACTTGTTTGATTTAATTAATATACTTCATTGTTTAGCAACATATGTCAATTTCATTATCGCTTTATCAAAAAGTGTGTTTGGAATCAAAAGATTCGCTATGCTAACCATAAATGATGGGATGTACTCTTTATTTTAGAATTCAACCAATTAATATCAATAGGAAATGCAATTTGAAATCAAGAACTCCATTGTTTGTTGCAATTGAATGAATTCATGTTACAAAAAATTCATGGAAATTGTTTTCTTAATGAATATAGACGTTAAGAAGGATTCAACAGATAATTTAATGGTTAATGCATGAAAAATAGTTCTTGTAAAAAGAAGAGGAGCCTAATTAGCTTGAGGTGATTAGAAAGTCTCATTATTTAGGAACTAAACAAGTTCACATTGGCATGAAATGCAATACAAGGTGAATGACACATTTGGCTGATGCACGCAAATAGATTTGGAGTAATAATGGTGTTAATTCTTGGTTGATTTAATTAATATACCTCATTGTTTAGCAACATATGTCAATTTCATTATCGCTTTATCAGAAAGTGAGCTTGGAATGAAATGATTCGACTTGCTAAATAGAAATGATGAGAGGTACTCTTCCGTTTAGAGTTTAACCAATTAATATCAATAAGAAATGCAATTCAAGATCAAGAACTCTATTGTTTGTTGCAACTGAATGAATTCATGTTATAGACGATTAATGGAAATTGTTTTGATAATGAATATAGTCTTTAAGAAAGATTCAACATATAATTTCATCGTCAAAGCATGAAAAATAATTCTTGTAATAAGAATAGGAGCCTAATTAGATTAAGGTGATTAGAAAGTCTAATTAATTAGTAATTAAACAAGTTCACATTGGCTGGAAATACAATCCAAGATGAATGACTCATTTCGCTGATGGACGCAAACAAATTTGGAGTAATAATGGTATTAATACTTGTTTGATTTAATTAATATACATCATTGTTTAGCAACATATGTCAATTTCATTATCGCTTTATCAAAAAGTGTGTTCGGAATCAAATGATTTGACTTGCTAACCAGAAATGAGGCGAGGTACTCATTATTTTAGAATTCAACCAATTAATATCAACAAGAAAAGCAATTCAAGGTCAAGAACTCTATTGTTTCTTGCAATTGAATGAATTCATGTTATAGAAGATTCATGGAAATTGTTTTCGTAATGAATATGGTCGTTAAGAAAGAGTCAACAGATTATTTCATGGTTAATGAATGAAAAATAGTTCTTGTAACAAGAAGCGGAGCCTAATTACCATAAGGTGATTAGAAAGTCTCATTATTTAGTAATTAAATAAGTTCACATTGGCATGAAATGCTATCCAAGACGAATGAGTCATTTGGCTAATGGACGTAAACAGATTTGGAGTAATAATGGTGTTAATACTTGTTTGATTTAATTAATATACTTAATTGGTTAGCGACATATGTCATTTTCATTATCGCTGTATCAAAAAGTGTGTTTGGAATCAAAAGATTTGACATGCTAACCCTAAATGATGGGATGTACTCTTTTTTTTAGAATTCAACCAATTACTATCAATAGGAAATGCAATTCAAGGTCAAGAACTCTATTTTTTGTTGCAATTGAATGAATTCATGTTATATACAATTCATGAAAATTGTTTTCATAATGAATATAGTTGTTAAGACAGAGTCAACATGTAATTTCATGGTCAATGCATGAAAAATAATTCTTGTAACAAGAAGAGGAACCTAATTAGCTTGAGGTGATCAGAAAGTCTCATTATTTAGGAACTAAACAAGTTCACATTGGCATGAAATGCAATCCAAGGCAAATGACACATTTGGCTGATGGATGCAAACAGATTTGGAGTAATAATGGTGTTAATGCTTGTATGATTTAATAAATATACTTCATTGGTTAGCAACATATGTCAATTTCATTATCGCTGTATCAAAAAGTGTGTTTGGAATCAAAAAATTTGACATGCTAACCATAATTGATGGGATATACTCTTTATTTTAGAATTCAACCAATTAATATCAATAGGAGATGCAATACGAGATCAAGAACACTATTCTTTGTTGCAATTGAATGAATTCATGTCATAGACAATTCCTGGAAATTGTTTTCATAATGAATATAGTCGTTAAGAAAGAGTCAACAGATTATTTCATGGTTAATGAATGAAAAATAGTTCTTGTAACAAGAAGAGGTGCCTAATTACTTTAAGGTGATTAGAAAGTCTCATTATTTAGTAATTAAATAAGTTCACATTGGCATGAAATGCTATACAAGACGAATGACTCATTTTGCTGAAAGAAGCAAACAGATTTGGAGTAATAATGGTGTCAATACTTGTTTGATTTAATTAATATACTTCATTGTTTAGCAACATATGTCAATTTCATTATCGCTTTATCAAAAAGTGTGTTTGGAATCAAAAGATTCGCTATGCTAACCATAAATGATGGGATGTACTCTTTATTTTAGAATTCAACCAATTAATATCAATAGGAAATGCAATTTGAAATCAAGAACTCTATTGTTTGTTGCAATTGAATGAATTCATGTTACAGACCATTCATGGAAATTGTTTTCTTAATGAATATAGACGTTAAGAAGGATTCAACAGATAATTTAATGGTTAATGCATGAAAAATAGTTCTTGTAAAAAGAAGAGGAGCCTAATTAGCTTGAGGTGATTAGAAAGTCTCATTATTTAGGAACTAAACAAGTTCACATTGGCATGAAATGCAATACAAGGTGAATGACACATTTGGCTGATGCACGCAAATAGATTCGGAGTAATAATGGTGTTAATTCTTGGTTGATTTAATTAATATACCTCATTGTTTAGCAACATATGTCAATTTCATTATCGCTTTATCAGAAAGTGAGCTTGGAATGAAATGATTCGACTTGCTAAATAGAAATGATGAGAGGTACTCTTCCGTTTAGAGTTTAACCAATTAATATCAATAAGAAATGCAATTCAAGATCAAGAACTCTATTGTTTGTTGCAACTGAATGAATTCATGTTATAGACGATTAATGGAAATTGTTTTGATAATGAATATAGTCTTTAAGAAAGATTCAACATATAATTTCATCGTCAAAGCATGAAAAATAATTCTTGTAATATGAATAGGAGCCTAATTAGATTAAGGTGATTAGAAAGTCTAATTAATTAGTAATTAAACAAGTTCACATTGGCTGGAAATACAATCCAAGATGAATGACTCATTTCGCTGATGGACACAAACAAATTTGGAGTAATAATGGTGTTAATACTTGTTTGATTTAATTAATATACATCATTGTTTAGCAACATATGTCAATTTCATTATCGCTTTATCAAAAAGTGTGTTCGGAATCAAATGATTTGACTTGCTAACCAGAAATGAGGCGAGGTACTCATTATTTTAGAATTCAACCAATTAATATCAACAAGAAAAGCAATTCCAGGTCAAGAACTCTATTGTTTCTTGCAATTGAATGAATTCATGTTATAGAAGATTCATGGAAATTGTTTTCATAATGAATATAGTCGTTAAGAAAGAGTCAACAGATTATTTCATGGTTAATGAATGAAAAATAGTTCTTGTAACAAGAAGAGGAGCCAAATTACTTTAAGGTGATTAGAAAGTCTCATTATTTAGTAATTAAATAAGTTCACATTGGCATGAAATGCTTTCCAAGACGAATGACTCATTTGGCTAATGGACGCAAACAGATTTGGAGTAATAATGGTGTTAATACTTGTTTGATTTAATTATATACTTAATTGGTTAGCGAGATATGTCAATTTCATTATCGCTGTATCAAAAAGTGTGTTTGGAATTAAAAGATTCGCTATGCTAACCATAAATGATGGGATGTACTCTTTATTTTAGAATTCAACCAATTAATATCAATAGGAAATGCAATTTGAAATCAATAACTCTATTGTTTGTTGCAATTGAATGAATTCATGTTACAGACAATTCATGGAAATTGTTTTCTTAATGAATATAGACGTTAACAAGGATTCAACAGATAATTTAATGGTTAATGCATGAAAAATAGTTCTTGTAAAAAGAAGAGGAGCCTAATTAGCTTGAGGTGATTAGAAAGTCTCATTATTTAGGAACTAAACAAGTTCACATTGGCATGAAATGCAATACAAGGTGAATGACACATTTGGCTGATGCACGCAAATAGATTTGGAGTAATAATGGTGTTAATTCTTGGTTGATTTAATTAATATACTTCATTGTTTAGCAACATATGTCAATTTCATTATCGCTTTATCAGAAAGTGAGCTTGGAATGAAATGATTCGACTTGCTAAACAGAAATGATGAGAGGTACTCTTCAGTTTAGAATTTAACCAATTAATATCAATAAGAAATGAAATTCAAGATCAAGAACTGTATTGTTTGTTGCAACTGAATGAATTCATGTTATAGACGATTCATGGAAATTGTTTTGATAATGAATATAGTCTTTAAGAAAGATTCAACATATAATTTCATCGTCAAAGCATGAAAAATAATTCTTGTAACAAGAATAGGAACCTAATTAGATTAAGGTGATTAGAAAGTCTAATTAATTAGTAATTAAACAAGTTCACATTGGCTTGAAATACAATCCAAGATGAATGACTCATTTCGCTGATGGACACAAACAAATTTGGAGTAATAATGGTGTTAATACTTGTTTGATTTAATTAATATACATCATTGTTTAGCAACATATGTCAATTTCATTATCGCTTTATCAAAAAGTGTGTTTGGAATCAAATGATTTGACTTGCTAACCAGAAATGAGGCGAGGTACTCATTATTTTAGAATTCAACCAATTAATATCAACAAGAAAAGCAATTCAAGGTCAAGAACTCTATTGTTTCTTGCCATTGAATGAATTCATGTTATAGAAGATTCAAGGAAATTGTTTTCGTAATGAATATGGTCGTTAAGAAAGAGTCAATAGATTATTTCATGGTTAATGAATGAAAAATAGTTCTTGTAACAAGAAGAGGAGCCTAATTATCTTAAGGTGATTAGAAAGTCTCATTATTTAGTAAGTAAATAAGTTCGCATTGGCATGAAATGCTATCCAGGACGAATGACTCATTTGGCTGATAGACGCTAACAGATTTGGGGTAATAATGGTGTTAATACTTGTTTGATTTAATTAATATACTTCATTGTTTAGCAATATATGTCAATTTCATTATCGCTTTATCAAAAAGTGTGTTTGGAATCAAAAGATTCGACTTTCTGACCACAAATGATGGGAGGTACTCTTCATTTTAGAATTCAACCAATTAATATCAATAAGAAAAGCAATTCAAGATCAGGAACTCTATTGTTTCTTGCAATTGAATGAATTCATGTTACAGACGATTCATGGAAATTATTTTCGTAATGAATATAGTCGTTAAGAAAGAGTCAACAGATTATTACATGGTTAATAAATGAAAAATAGTTCTTGTAACAAGAAGAGGAGCCTAATTATCTTAAGGTGATTAGAAAGTCTCATTATTTAGTAATTAAATAAGTTCACATTGGCATGAAATGCTATCGAAGACGAATGACTCATTTGGCTGATAGACGCAAACAGATTTGGAGTAATAATGGTGTTAATACTTGTTTGATTTAATTAATATACTTCATTGTTTAGCAACATATGTCAATTTCATTATCGCTTTATCAAAAAGTGTGCTTGGAATCAAATCATTCGACTTGCTATCCAGAAATGATGGGAGGCACTCTTTATTTTAGAATTCAACCAATTAATATCAATAAGAAATGCAATTCAAGATCAAGAACTCTACTGTTTGTTGCAATTGAATGAATTCATGTTATCGACAATTCATGGAAATTGTTATGATAATGAATATTGTCATTAAGAAAGAGTCAACAGATAAGTTCATTGTTAAAGAATGTAAAATAGTTCTTGTAACAAGAAGAGGAGCCTCATTAGATTAAGGTGATTAGAAAGTCTCATTAATTAGTAATTAATCAAGTTCCCATTGGCATCAAATGCAATCCAAGATGAATGACTCATTTGGCTGATGGACGCAAACAAATTTGGAGTAATAATGGTGTTAATACTTGTTTGATTTAATTAATATACATCATTGTTTAGCAACATATGTCAATTTCATTATCGCTTTATCAAAAAGTGTGTTTGGAATCAAATGATTCGACTTGCTAACCAGAAATGAGGGGATGTACTCTTTATTTTAGAATTCAACCAATTAATATCAATAAGAAAAGCAATTCAAGATCAAGAACTCTATTGTTTCTTGCAATTGAATGAATTCATGTTATAGAACATTCATGGAAATAATTTTTTTATTAATGAATATGGTCGTTAAGAAAGAGTCAACAAATTATTTCATGGTTAATGAATGAAAAATAGTTTTTGTAACAAGAAGAGGAGCCTAATTATCTCAAGGTGATTAGAAAGTCTCATTATTTAGTAATTAAATAAGTTCACATTGGCATGAAATGCTATCCAAGACAAATGACTCATTTGGCCGATAGAAGCAAACAGATTTGGAGTAATAATGGTGTTAATACTTGTTTGATTTAATTAATATACTTCATTGTTTAGCAACATATGTCAATGTCATTATCGCTTTATCAAAAAGTGTGTTTGGAATCAAATGATTTGACTTGCTAACCAGAAATGATGGGAGGTACTCTTTATTTTAGAATTAAACCAATTAATATCAATAAGAAAAGTTATTCAAGGTCAAGAACTTTATTGTTTCTTGCAATTGAATGAATATATGTTATAGAAGATTCATGGAAATTCTTTTCGTAAGGAATATGGTCGTTAAGAAAGAGTCAATAGATTATTTTATGGTTAATGAATGAAAAATAGTTTTTGTAACAAGAAGAGGAGCCTAATTATCTTAAGGTGAATAGAAAGTCTCATTATTTAGTAATTAAATAAGTTCACATTGGCATGAAATGCTATCCAAAACGAATGACTCATTTGGCTGATGGACGCAAACAGATTTGGAGTAATAATGGTGTTAATACTTGTTTGATTTAATTAATATACTTCATTGGTTAGCAACATATGTCAAGTTCATTATTGCTGTATGAAAAAAGTATGTTTGGAATCAAAAGATTCAACATGCTAACCATAAATGATGGGATGTACTCTTTATTTTAGAATTCAACCAATTATTATCCATAGGAAATGCAATTCAAGATCAAGAACTTTATTTTTTGTTGCAATTGAATGAATTCATGTTATATACAATTCATGGAAATTGTTTTCATAATGAATATTGTTAAGACAGAGTCAACATGTAATTTCATGGTCAATGCATGAAAAATAATTCTTGTAACAAGAACAGGAACCTAATTAGCTTGAGGTGATTGGAAAGTCTCATTATTTAGGAACTAAACAAGTTCACATTGGCATGAAATGCAATCCAAGGCGAATGACACATTTGGCTGATGGATGCAAACAGATTTGGAGTAATAATGGTGTTAATGCTTGTTTGATTTAATAAATATACTTCATTGGAATCAAAAAGTGTGTTTGGAATCAAAAGATTCGACATGCTAACCATAATTGATGGGATGTACTCTTTATTTTAGAATTCAACCAATTAATATCAATAGGAAATGCAATTTGATATCAAGAACTCTATTGTTTGTTTCAATTGAATGAATTCATGTTACAGACAATTCATGGAAATTGTTTTCTTAATGAATATAGACGTTAAGAAGGATTCAACAGATAATTTAATGGTTAATGCATGAAAAATAGTTCTTGTAAAAAGAAGAGGAGCCTAATTAGCTTTAGGTGATTAGAAAGTCTCATTATTTAGGAACTAAACAAGTTCACATTGGCATGAAATGCAATACAAGGTGAATGACACATTTGGCTGATGGATGCAAATAGATTTGGAGTAATAATGGTGTTAATACTTGGTTGATTTAATTAATATACTTCATTGTTTAGCAACATATGTCAATTTCATTATCGCTTTATCAGAAAGTGAGCTTGGAATGAAATGATTCGACTTGCTAAACAGAAATGATGAGAGGTACTCTTCAGTTTAGAATTTAACCAATTAATATCAATAAGAAATGCAATTCAAGATCAAGAACTCTATTGTTTGTTGCAACTGAATGAATTCATGTTATAGACGATTAATGGAAATTGTTTTGATAATGAATATAGTCGTTAAGAAAGATTCAACATATAATTTCATCGTCAAAGCATGAAAAATAATTCTTGTAACAAGAATAGGAGCCTAATTAGATTAAGGTGATTAGAAAGTCTAATTAATTAGTAATTAAACAAGTTCACATTGGCTGGAAATACAATCCAAGATGAATGACTCATTTCGCTGATGGACGCAAACAAATTTGGAGTAATAATGGTGTTAATACTTGTTTGATTTAATTAATATACATCATTGTTTAGCAACATATGTCAATGTCATTATCACTTTATCAAAAAGTGTGTTTGGAATCAAATGATTTGACTTGCTAACCAGAAATGAGGCGAGGTACTCTTTATTTTAGAATTCAACCAATTAATATCAACAAGAAAAGCAATTCAAGGTCAAGAACACTATTGTTTCTTGCAATTGAATGAATTCATGTTATAGAAGATTCATGGAAATTGTTTTCGTAATGAATATGGTCATTAAGAAAGAGTGAATAGATTATTTCATGGTTAATGAATGAAAAATAGTTCTTGTAACAAGAAGAGGAGCCTAATTACCATAAGGTGATTAGAAAATCTCATTATTTAGTAATTAAATAAGTTCACATTGGCATGAAATGCTATCAAAGACGAATGAGTCTTTTGGCTAATGGACGCAAATAGATTTGGAGTAATAATGGTGTTAATACTTGTTTGATTTATTTAATATACTTAATTGGTTAGCGACATATGTCATTTTCATTATCGCTGTATCAAAAAGTGTGTTTGGAATCAAAAGATTTGACATGCTAACCCTAAATGATGGGATGTACTGTTTATTTTTAAATTCAACCAATTCATATCAATAGGAAATGCAATTCGAGATCAAGAACTCTATTGTTTGTTGCAATTGAATGAATTCATGTCATAGACGATTCCTGGAAATTGTTTTCATAATGAATATAGTCGTTAAGAAAGAGTTAAAAGATTATTTCATGGTTAATGAATGAAAAATAGTTCTTGTAACAAGAAGAGGAGCCAAATTACTTTAAGGTGATTAGAAAGTCTCATTATTTAGTAATTAAATAAGTTCACATTGGCATGAAATGCTTTCCAAGACGAATGACTCATTTGGCTAATGGACGCAAACAGATTTGGAGTAATAATGGTGTTAATACTTGTTTGATTTAATTAATATACTTAATTAGTTAGCGACATATGTCAATTTCATTATCGCTGTATCAAAAAGTGTGTTTGGAATCAAAAGATTTGACATGCTAACCCTAAATGATGGGATGTACTGTTTATTTTTAAATTCAACCAATTAATATCAATAGGAAATGCAATTCGAGATCAAGAACTCTATTGTTTGTTGCAATTGAATGAATTCATGTCATAGACGATTCCTGGAAATTGTTTTCATAATGAATATAGTCGTTAAGAAAGAGTCAAAAGATTATTTCATGGTTACTGAATGAAAAATAGTTCTTCTAACAAGAAGAGGTGCCTAATTACTTTAAAGTGATTAGAAAGTCTCATTATTTAGTAATTAAATAAGTCCACATTAGCATGAAATGCTATCCAAGATGAATGACTCATTTGGCTGATAGAAGCAAACAGATTTGGAGTAATAATGGTGTTAATACTTGTTTGTTTAATTAATATACTTCATTGTTTAGCAACATATGTCAATTTCATTATTGCTTTATCAAAAAGTGTGTTTGGAATCAATAGATTCGACATGCTAACCTTAAATGATGGGATGTACTCTTTATTTTAGAATTCAACAAATTAATATCAATAGGAAATGCAATTTCAAATCAAGAACTCTATTGTTTGTTGCAATTGAATGAATTCATGTTATAGACAATTCATGGAAATTATTTTCATAATGAATATAGTCGTTAAGAAAGAGTCAACAGATTATTTCATGGTTAATGAATGAAAAATAGTTCTTGTAACAAGAAGAGGTGCCTAATTACTTTAAAGTGATTAGAAAGTCTCATTATTTAGTAATTAAATAAGTCCACATTGGCATGAAATGCTATTCAAGATGAATGACTCATTTGGCTGATAGAAGCAAACAGATTTGGAGTAATAATGGTGTTAATACTTGTTTGTTTAATTAATATACTTCATTGTTTAGCAACATATGTCAATTTCATTATCGCTTTATCAAAAAGTGTGTTTGGAATCAAAAGATTCGACATGCTAACCATAAATGATGGGATGTACTCTTTATTTTAGAATTCAACCAATTAATATCAATAAGAAATGCAATTCGAGATCAAGAACTCTGTTGTTTGTTGCAATTGAATGAATTCATGTCAGACGATTCATGGAAATTATTTTCATAATGAATATAGACGTTAATAAAGATTCAACAGATAATTTAATGGTTAATGCATGAAAAATAGTTCTTGTAACAAGAAGAGGAGCCTAATTAGCTTGAGGTGATTAGAAAGTCTCATTATTTAGGAACTAAACAAAGTTCACCTTGGCATGAAATGCAATCCAAGGTGAATGACACATTTGGCTGATGGACTCAAATAGATTTGGAGTACTAATGGTGTCAATACTTGTTTGATTTAATTAATATACTTCATTGTTTAGCAACATATGTCAATTTCATTATCGGTTTATTAAAAAGTGTGTTTGGAATCAAATGATTTGATTTGCTAACCAGAAATGAGGCGAGGTACTCTTTATTTTAGAATTCAACCAATTAATATCAACAAGAAAAGCAATTCAAGGTCAAGAACTCTATTGTTTCTTGCAATTGAATGAATTCATGTTATAGAAGATTCATGGAAATTGTTTTCGTAATAAATATGGTCGTTAAGAAAGAGTCAACAGATAATTTATTGGTTAATGCATGAAAAATAGTTCTTGTAACAAGAAGAGGAGCCTAATTAGCTTGAGGTGATTAGAAAGTCTCATTATTTAGGAACTAAACAAGTTCACATTGGCATGAAATGCAATAGAAGGTGAATGACACATTTGGCTGATGGACGCAAATAGATTTGGAGTAATAATGGTGTTAATACTTGTTTGATTTAATTAATATACTTCATTGTTTAACAACATATGTCAATTTCATTATCGCTTTATCAAAAAGTGTGTTTGGAATCAAATGATTAGACTTGCTAACCGGAAATCAGGCAAGGTACTCTTTATTTTATAATTCAACCAATTAATATTAATAAGAAAAGCAATTTAAGATCAAGAGCTCTATTGTTTCTTGCAATTGAATGAATTCATGTTATAGACGATTCATGGAAATTGTTTTCGTAATGAATATGGTCGTTAAGAAAGAGTCAAGAGATTATTTCATGATTAATGAATAAAAAATAGTTCTTGTAACAAGAAGAGGAGCCTAATTATCTTAAGGTGATTAGAATGTCTCATTATTTAGTAATTAAATAAGTTCACATTGGCATCAATTGCTATCCAAGACGAATGATTCATTTGGCTGATAGAAGAAAACAGATTTGGAGTAATAATGGTGTTAATACTTGTTTTATTTAATTAATATACATCATTGTTTAGCAACATATGTCAATTTCATTATCGCTTTATCAAAAAGTGTACTTGGAATCAAATCATTTGACTTGCTAGCCAGAAATGATGGGAGGTACTCTTTATTTTAGAATTCAACCAATTAATATGAATAAGAAAAGCAATTCAAGATCAAGAACTCTATTGTTTCTTGCAATTGAATGAATTCATGTTATTGACGATCCATGGAAATTGTCTTCGTAATGAATATGGTCATTAGGAAAGAGTCAACTGATTATTTCATGGTTAATGAATGAAAAATAGTTCTTATAACAAGAAGAGGAACTAAACAAGATCACATTGGCATGAAATGCAATCCAAGGCGAATGACATATTTGGCTGATGGATGCAAACAGATTTGGAGTAATAATGGTGTTAATGCTTGTTTGATTTAATAAATATACTTTATTGGTTAGCAACATATGTCAATTTCATTATCGCTGTATCAAAAAGTGTGTTTGGAATCAAAAGATTCGACATGCTAACCATAATTGATGGGATGTACTCTTTATTTTAGAATTCAACCAATTAATATCAATAGGAAATGCAATTTGAAATCAAGAACTCTATTGTTTGTTGCAATTGAATGAATTCAAGTTACAGACAATTCATGGAAATTGTTTTCTTAATGAATATAGACGTTAAGAAGGATTCAACAGATAATTTAATGGTTAATGCATGAAAAATAGTTCTTGTAAAAAGAAGAGGAGCCTAATTAGCTTGAGGTGATTAGAAAGTCTCATTATTTAGGAACTAAACAAGTTCACATTGGCATGAAATGCAATACAAGGTGAATGACACATTTGGCTGATGGATGCAAATAGATTTGGAGTAATAATGGTGTTAATACTTGGTTGATTTAATTAATATACTTCATTGTTTAGCAACATATGTCAATTTCATTATCTCTTTATCAGAAAGTGAGCTTGGAATGAAATGATTCGACTTGCTAAACAGAAATGATGAGAGGTACTCTTCAGTTTAGAATTTAACCAATTAATATCAATAAGAAATGCAATTCAAGATCAAGAACTCTATTGTTTGTTGAAACTGAATGAACTCATGTTATAGACGATTAATGGAAATTGTTTTGATAATGAATATAGTCATTAAGAAAGATTCAACATATAATTTCATCGTCAAAGCATGAAAAATAATTCTTGTAACAAAAATAGGAGCCTAATTAGATTAAGGTGATTAGAAAGTCTAATTAATTAGTAATTAAACAAGTTCACATTGGCTGGAAATACAATCCAAGATGAATGACTCATTTCGCTGATGGACGCAAACAAATTTGGAGTAATAATGGTGTTAATACTTGTTTGATTTAATTAATATTCATCATTGTTTAGCAACATATGTCAATTTCATTATCGCTTTATCAAAAAGTGTGCTTGGAATCAAATGATTTGACTTGCTAACCAGAAATGAGGCGAGGTACTCTTTATTTTAGAATTCAACCAATTAATATCAACAAGAAAAGCAATTCAAGGTCAAGAACTCTATTGTTTCTTGCAATTGAATGAATTCATGTTATAGAAGATTCATGGAAATTGTTTTCGTAATGAATATGGTCGTTAAGAAAGAGTGAATAGATTATTTCATGGTTAATGAATGAAAAATAGTTCTTGTAACAAGAAGAGGAGCCTAATTACCTTAAGGTGATTAGAAAGTCTCATTATTTAGTAATTAAATAAGTTCACACTGGCATGAAATACTATCGAAGACGAATGACTCATTTGACTGATAGACGCAAACAGATTTGGAGTAATAATGGTGTTAATACTTGTTTGTTTAATTAATATACTTCATTATTTAGCAACATATGTCAATTTCATTATCGCTTTATCAAAAAGAGTGTTTGGAATCAATAGATTCGACATGCTAACCTTAAATGATGGGATGTACTCTTTATTTTAGAATTCAACAAATTAATATCAATAGGAAATGCAATTTCAAATCAAGAACTCTATTGTTTGTTGCAATTGAATGAATTCATGTTATAGACAATTCATGGAAATTATTTTCATAATGAATATAGTCGTCAAGAAAGAGTCAACAGATTATTTCATGGTAAATGAATGAAAAATAGTTCTTGTAACAAGAAGAGGTGCCTAATTACTTTAAAGTGATTAGAAAGTCTCATTATTTAGTAATTAAATAAGTCCACATTGGCATGAAATGCTATCCAAGATGAATGACTCATTTGGCTGATAGAAGCAAACAGATTTGGAGTAATAATGGTGTTAATACTTGTTTGTTTAATTAATATACTTCATTGTTTAGCAACATATGTCAATTTCATTATTGCTTTATCAAAAAGTGTGTTTGGAATCAATAGATTCGACATGCTAACCTTAAATGATGGGATGTACTCTTTATTTTAGAATTCAACAAATTAATATCAATAGGAAATGCAATTTCAAATCAAGAACTCTATTGTTTGTTGCAATTGAATGAATTCATGTTATAGACAATTCATGGAAATTATTTTCATAATGAATATAGTCGTTAAGAAAGAGTCAACAGATTATTTCATGGTTAATGAATGAAAAATAGTTCTTGTAACAAGAAGAGGTGCCTAATTACTTTAAAGTGATTAGAAAGTCTCATTATTTAGGAACTAAACAAAGTTCACCTTGACATGAAATGCAATCCAAGGTGAATGACACATTTGGCTAATGGATGCAAACAGATTTGGAGTAATAATGGTGTTAATACTTGTTTGATTTAATTAATATACATCATTGGTTAGCGACATATGTCAATTTCATTATCGCTGTATCAAAAAGTGTATTTGGAATCAAAAGATTCGACATGCTAACCATAAATGATGGGATGTACTGTTTATTTTCAAATTCAACTAATTAATATCAATAGGAAAAGCAATTCGAGATCAAGAACTCTATTGTTTGTTGCAATTGAATGAATTCATTTTATAGAAGATTCATGGAAATTGTTTTCGTAATGAATATGATCATTAAGAAAGAGTCAATAGATTATTTCATGGTTAATGAATGAAAAATAGTTCTTGTAACAAGAAGAGGAGCCTAATTACTTTAAGGTGACTAGAAAGGCTCATTATTTAGTAATTAAATAAGTTCACATTGGCATGAAATGCTATCCAAGACAAATTACTCAATTGGCTGATGGATGCAAACAGATTTGGAGTAATAATGGTGTTAATGCTTGTTTGATTTAATTAATATACTTCATTGTTTAGCAACATATGTCAATTTCATTATCGCTGTATCAAAAAGTGTGTTTGGAATCAAAAGATTCGACATGCTAACCATAATTGATGGGATGTACTCTTTATTTTAGAATTCAACCAATTAATATCAATAGGAAATGCAATTTGAAATCAAGAACTCTATTGTTTGTTGCAATTGAATGAATTCAAGTTACAGACAATTCATGGAAATTGTTTTCTTAATGAATATAGATGTTAAGAAGGATTCAACAGATAATTTAATGGTTAATGCATGAAAAATAGTTCTTGTAAAGAGAAGAGGAGCCTAATTAGCTTGAGGAGATTAGAAAGTCTCATTATTTAGCAACTAAACAAGTTCACATTGGCATGAAATGCAATACAAAGTGAATGACACATTTGGCTGATGGACGCAAATAGATTTGGAGTAATAATGGTGTTAATACTTGGTTGATTTAATTAATATACTTCATTGTTTAGCAACATATGTCAATTTCATTATCACTTTATCAGAAAGTGAGCTTGGAATGAAATGATTCGACTTGCTAGACAGAAATGATGAGAGGTACTCTTCAGTTTAGAATTTAACCAATTAATATCAATAAGAAAAGCAATTCAAGATCAAGAACTCTATTGTTTGTTGCAATTGAATGAATTCATGTCATAGACGATTCCTGGAAATTGTTTTGATAATGAATATAGTCGTTAAGAAAGAGTCAACAGATTATTTCATGGTTAATGAATGAAAAATAGTTCTTGTAACAAGAAGAGGAGCCAAATTACTTTAAGGTGATTAAAAAGTCTCATTATTTAGTAATTAAATAAGTTTACATTGGCATCAAATGGTATCCAAGACGAATGACTCATTTGGCTAATAGACGCAAACAGATTTGGAGTAATAATGGTGTTAATACTTGTTTGATTTAATTAATATACTTAATTGGTTAGCGACATATGTCAATTTCATTATCGCTGTATCAAAAAGTGTGTTTGGAACGAAACGATTCGACATGCTAACCCTAAATGATGGGATGTACTGTTTATTTTAAAATTCAACCAATTAATATCAATAGGAAATGCAATTCGAGATCAGGAACTCTATTGTTTGTTGCAATTGAATGAATTCATGTCATAGACGATTCCTGGAAATGGTTTTCATAATGAATATAGTCGTTAAGAAAGAGTCAACAGATTATTTCATGGTTAGTGAATGAAAAATAGTTCTTGTAACAAGAAGAGGTGCCTAATTACTTTAAAGTGATTAGAAAGTCTCATTATTTAGTAATTAAATAAGTCCACATTGGCATGAAATGCTATCCAAGATGAATGACTCATTTGGCTGATAGAAGCAAACCGATTTGGAGTAATAATGGTGTTAATACTTGTTTGTTTAATTAACATACTTCATTGTTTAGCAACATATGTCAATTTCATTATCGCTTTATCAAAAAGAGTGTTTGGAATCAATAGATTCGACATGCTAACCTTAAATGATGGGATGTACTCTTTATTTTAGAATTCAACCAATTAATATCAATAAGAAAAGCAATTCAAGGTCAAGAACTCTATTGTTTCTTGTAATTGAATGAATTCATGTTATAGAAGATTCATGGAAATTGTTTTCGTAATGAATATGGTCATTAAGAATGAGTCAATAGATTATTTCAGGGTTAATGAATGAAAAATAGTTCTTGTAACAAGAAGAGGAGCCTAATTACTTTAAGGTGATTAGAAAGGCTCATTATTTAGTAATTAAATAAGTTCACATTGGCATGAAATGCTATCCAAGACAAATGACTCATTTGGCTGGTGGATGCAAACAGATTTGGAGTAATAATAGTGTTAATACTTGTTTGATTTAATTAATATACTTCATTGGTTAGCGACATATGTCAATTTCATTATCGCTGTATCAAAAAGTGTATTTGGAATCAAAAGATTCGACATGCTAACCATAAATGATGGGATGTACTGTTTATTTTAAAATTCAACCAATTAATATCAATAGGAAAAGCAATTCGAGATCAAGAACTCTATTGTTTGTTGCAATTGAATGAATTCATGTTATAGACGATTAATGGAAATTGTTTTCATAACGAATATAGTCGTTAAGAAAGATTCAACATATAATTTCATGGTCAAAGCATGAAAAATAATTCTTGTAACAAGAAGAGGAACCTAACTAGCTTGAGGTTATCAGAAAGTCTCATTATTTAGTAATTAAATAAATTCACATTGGCATGAAATGCTATACAAAGACGAATGACTCATTTGGCTGATAGACGCAAACAGATTTGGAAATAATAATGGTGTTAATAATTGTTTGATTTAATTAATATACTTCATTGTTTTAGCAACATATGTCAATTTCATTATCGCTTTATCAAAAAGTGTGTTTGGAAATCAAATGATTTGACATGCTAACCAGCAATGATGGGAGGTACACTTTATTTTAGAATTCAACCAATTAATATCAATAAGAAAAGCAATTCAAGGTCAATAACTCTATTGTTTCTTGCAATTGAATGAATTCATGTTATAGAAGATTCATGGAAATTGTTTTCGTAATGAATATGGTCATTAAGAATGAGTCAATAGATTATTTCAGGGTTAATGAATGAAAAATAGTTCTTGTAACAAGAAGAGGAGCCTAATTACTTTAAGGTGATTAGAAAGGCTCATTATTTAGTAATTAAATAAGTTCACATTGGCATGAAATGCTATCCAAGACAAATGACTCATTTGGCTGATGGATGCAAACAGATTTGGAGTAATAATAGTGTTAATACTTGTTTGATTTAATTAATATACTTCATTGGTGAGCGACATATGTCAATTTCATTATCGCTGTATCAAAAAGTCTGTTTGGAATCAAAAGATTCGACATGCTAACCATAAATGAGGGGATGTACTGTTTATTTTAAAATTCAACCAATTAATATCAATAGGAAAAGCAATTCGAGATCAAGAACTCTATTGTTTTTTGCAATTGAATGAATTCATGTTATAGAAGATTCATGGAAATTGTTTTCGTAATGAATATGGTCTTTAAGAATGAGTCAATAGATTATTTCAGGGTTAATGAATGAAAAATAGTTCTTGTAACAAGAAGAGGAGCCTAATTACTTTAAGGTGATTAGAAAGGCTCATTATTTAGTAATTAAATAAGTTCACATTGGCATGAAATGCTATCCAAGACAAATGACTCATTTGGCTGATGGATGCAAACAGATTTGGAGTAATAATAGTGTTAATACTTGTTTGATTTAATTAATATACTTCATTGGTGAGCGACATATGTCAATTTCATTATCGCTGTATCAAAAAGTCTGTTTGGAATCAAAAGATTCGACATGCTAACCATAAATGAGGGGATGTACTGTTTATTTTAAAATTCAACCAATTAATATCAATAGGAAAAGCAATTCGAGATCAAGAACTCTATTGTTTTTTGCAATTGAATGAATTCATGTTATAGAAGATTCATGGAAATTGTTTTCGTAATGAATATGGTCATTAAGAAAGAGTCAATAGATTATTTCATGGTTAATGAATGAAAAATAGTTCTTGTAACAAGAAGAGGAGCCTAATTACTTTAAGGTGATTAGAAAGGCTCATTATTTAGTAATTAAATAAGTTCACATTGGCATGAAATGCTATCCAAGACAAATGACTCAATTGGCTGATGGATGCAAATAGATTTGGAGTAATAATGGTGTTAATACTTGTTTGATTTAATTGATATACTTCATTGGTTAGCGACATATGTCAATTTCATTATCGCTGTATCAAAAAGTGTATTTGGAATCAAAAGATTCGACATGCTAACCATAAATGATGGGATGTACTGTTTATTTTAAAATTCAACGAATTAATATCAATAGGAAAAGCAATTCGAGATCATGAACTCTATTGTTTGTTGCAATTGAATGAATTCATGTTATAGAAGATTCATGGAAATTGTTTTTGTAATGAATATGGTCATTAAGAAAGAGTCAATAGATTATTTCATGGTTAATGAATGAAAAATAGTTCTTGTAACAAGAAGAGGAGCCGAATTACTTTAAGGTGATTAGAAAGGCTCATTATTTAGTAATTAAATAAGTTCACATTGGCATGAAATGCTATCCAAGACAAATGACTCAATTGGGTGATGGATGCAAATAGATTTGGAGTAATAATGGTGTTAATACTTGTTTGATTTAATTGATATACTTCATTGGTTAGCGACATATGTCAATTTTCATTATCGCTGTATCAAAAAGTGTGTTTGGAATCAAAAGATTTGACATGCAAACCATAAATTATGGGATGTACTGTTTGTTTTAGAATTCAACCAATTAATATCAATAGAAAATTCAATTCGAGATCAAGAACTCTATTGTTTGTTGTAATTGAATGAATTCATGTTGTAGACGATTCATGGAAATTATATGTATAATGAATATAGACGTTAATAAAGATTCAACAGATAATTTAATGGTTAATGCATGAAAAATAGTTCTTGTAACAAGAAGAGGAGCCTAATTAGCTTGAGGTGATTAGAAAGTCTCATTATTTAGGAACTAAACAAGTTCACCTTGGCATGAAATGCAATCCAAGGTGAATGACACATTTGGCTGATGGACTCAAATAGATTTGGGAGTACTAATGGTGTCAATACTTGTTTGATTTAATTAATATACTTCATTGTTTAGCAACATATGTCAATTTCATTATCGCTTTATCAAAAAAAAGTTTTTGGAATCAAAAGATTCGACATTCTAACCATAAATGATGGGATGTACTCTTTATTTTAGAATTCAACCAATTAATATCAATAAGAAAAGCAATTCAAGGTCAAGAACTCTATTGTTTCTTGCAATTGAATGAATTCATGTTATAGAAGATTCATGGAAATTGTTTTTGTAATGAATATGGTCATTAAGAAAGAGTCAATAGATTATTTCAGGGTTAATGAATGAAAAATAGTTCTTGTAACAAGAAGAGGAGCCTAATTACTTTAAGGTGATTAGAAAGGCTCATTATTTATTAATTAAATAAGTTCACATTGGCATGAAATGCTATCCAAGACAAATGACTCATTTGGCTGATGGATGCAAACAGATTTGGAGTAATAATGGTGTTAATACTTGTTTGATTTAATTAATATACTTCATTGGTTAGCGACATATGTCAATTTCATTATCGCTGTATCAAAAAGTGTATTTGGAATCAAAAGATTCGACATGCTAACCATAAATGATGGGATGTACTGTTTATTTTAAAATTCAACCAATTAATATCAATAGGAAAAAGCAATTCGAGATCAAGAACTCTATTGTTTGTTGCAATTGAATGAATTCATGTTATAGACGATTAATGGAAATTGTTTTCATAATGAATATCGTCGTTAAGAAAGATTCAACATATAATTTCATGGTCAAAGCATGAAAAATAATTCTTGTAACAAGAAGAGGAACCTAATTAGCTTGAGGTTATCAGAAAGTCTCATTATTTAGTAATTAAATAAATTCACATTGGCATGAAATGCTATACAAGACGAATGACTCATTTGGCTGATAGACGCAAACAGATTTGGAATAATAATGGTGTTAATAATTGTTTGATTTAATTAATATACTTCATTGTTTAGCAACATATGTCAATTTCCTTATCGCTTTATCAAAAAGTGTGTTTGGAATCAAATTATTTGACATGCTAACCAGCAATGATGGGAGGTACTCTTTATTTTAGAATTCAACCAATTAACATCAATAAGAAAAGCAATTCAAGGTCAATAACTCTATTGTTTCTTGCAATTGAATGAATTCATGTTATAGAAGATTCATGGAAATTGTTTTCGTAATGAATATGGTCATTAAGAAAGAGTCAATAGATTATTTCATGGTTAATGAATGAAAAATAGTTCTTGTAACAAGAAGAGGAGCCTAATTACTTTAAGGTGATTAGAAAGGCTCATTATTTAGTAATTAAATAAGTTCACATTGGCATGAAATGCTATCCAAGACAAATGACTCAATTGGCTGATGGATGCAAATAGATTTGGAGTAATAATGGTGTTAATACTTGTTTGATTTAATTGATATACTTCATTGGTTAGCGACATATGTCAATTTCATTATCGCTGTATCAAAAAGTGTATTTGGAATCAAAAGATTCGACATGCTAACCATAAATGATGGGATGTACTGTTTATTTTAAAATTCAACGAATTAATATCAATAGGAAAAGCAATTCGAGATCATGAACTCTATTGTTTGTTGCAATTGAATGAATTCATGTTATAGAAGATTCATGGAAATTGTTTTCGTAATGAATATGGTCATTAAGAAAGAGTCAATAGATTATTTCATGGTTAATGAATGAAAAATAGTTCTTGTAACAAGAAGAGGAGCCTAATTACTTTAAGGTGATTAGAAAGGCTCATTATTTAGTAATTAAATAAGTTCACATTGGCATGAAATGCTATCCAAGACAAATGACTCAATTGGGTGATGGATGCAAATAGATTTGGAGTAATAATGGTGTTAATACTTGTTTGATTTAATTGATATACTTCATTGGTTAGCGACATATGTCAATTTCATTATCGCTGTATCAAAAAGTGTGTTTGGAATCAAAAGATTTGACATGCAAACCATAAATTATGGGATGTACTGTTTGTTTTAGAATTCAACCAATTAATATCAATAGAAAATTCAATTCGAGATCAAGAACTCTATTGTTTGTTGTAATTGAATGAATTCATGTTGTAGACGATTCATGGAAATTATATGTATAATGAATATAGACGTTAATAAAGATTCAACAGATAATTTAATGGTTAATGCATGAAAAATAGTTCTTGTAACAAGAAGAGGAGCCTAATTAGCTTGAGGTGATTAGAAAGTCTCATTATTTAGGAACTAAACAAGTTCACCTTGGCATGAAATGCAATCCAAGGTGAATGACACATTTGGCTGATGGACTCAAATAGATTTGGAGTACTAATGGTGTCAATACTTGTTTGATTTAATTAATATACTTCATTGTTTAGCAACATATGTCAATTTCATTATCGCTTTATCAAAAAGTGTGCTTGTAATCAAATCATTCGACTTGCTATCCAGAAATGATGGGAGGTACTCTTTATTTTAGAATTCAACCAATTAATATCAATAAGAAATGCAATTCAAGATCAAGAACTCTATTGTTTGTTGCAATTGAATGAATTCATGTTATAGACAATTCATGGAAATTGTTTTCATAATGAATATAGTCGTTAAGACAGAGTCAACATGTAATTTCATGGTCAATTCATGAAAAATAATTCTTGTAACAAGAAGAGGAACCTAATTAGCTTGAGGTGATCAGAAAGTCTCATTATTTAGTAATTAAATAAATTCACATTGGCATGAAATGCTATCCAAGACGAAAGACTCATTTGGCTGATAGACGCAAACAGATTTGGAATAATAATGGTGTTAATAATTGTTTGATTTAATTAATATACTTCATTGTTTAGCAACATATGTCAATTTCATTATCGCTTTATCAAAAAGTGTGTTTGGAATCAAATGATTTGACATGCTAACCAGCAATGATGGGAGGTACTCTTTATTTTAGAATTCAACCAATTAATATCAATAAGAAAAAGCAATTCAAGGTCAAGAACACTATTGTTTCTTGCAATTGAATGAATTCAAGTTATAGAAGATTCATGGAAATTGTTTTTGTAATGAATATGGTCATTAAGAAAGAGTCAATAGATTATTTCAGGGTTAATGAATGAAAAATAGTTCTTGTAACAAGAAGAGGAGCCTAATTACTTTAAGGTGATTAGAAAGGCTCATTATTTAGTAATTAAATAAGTTCACATTGGCATGAAATGCTATCCAAGACAAATGACTCATTTGGCTGATGGATGCAAACAGATTTGGAGTAATAATGGTGTTTATACTTGTTTGATTTAATTAATATACTTCATTGGTTAGTGACATATGTCAATTTCATTATCGCTGTATCAAAAAGTGTGTTTTGAATCAAAAGCCATAAATGATGGGATGTACTCTTTATTTTAGAATTCAACAACCAATTAATATCAATAAGAAATGCAATTCGAGATCAAGAACTCTATTGTTTGTTGCAATTGAATGAATTCATGTCATAGACGATTCATGGAAATTATTTTCATAATGAATATAGACGTTAATAAAGATTCAATAGATAATTTAATGGTTAATGCATGAAAAATAGTTCTTGTAACAAGAAGAGGAGCCTAATTAGCTTGAGGTGATTAGAAAGTCTCATTATTTAGGAACTAAACAAGTTCACCTTGGCATGAAATGCAATCCAAGGTGAATGACACATTTGGCTGATGGACTCAAATAGATTTGGAGTACTAATGGTGTCAATACTTGTTTGATTTAATTAATATACTTCATTGTTTAGCAACATATGTCAATTTCATTATCGCTTTATCAAAAAGTGTGTTTGGAATCAAAAGATTCGACATTCTAACCATAAATGATGGGATGTACTCTTTATTTTAGAATTCAACCAATTAATATCAATAAGAAAAGCAATTCAAGGTCAAGAACTCTATTGTTTCTTGCAATTGAATGAATTCATGTTATAGAAGATTCATGGAAATTGTTTTTTGTAATGAATATGGTCATTAAGAAAGAGTCAATAGATTATTTCAGGGTTAATGAATGAAAAATAGTTCTTGTAACAAGAAGAGGAGCCTAATTACTTTAAGGTGATTAGAAAGGCTCATTATTTATTAATTAAATAAGTTCACATTGGCATGAAATGCTATCCAAGACAAATGACTCATTTGGCTGATGGATGCAAACAGATTTGGAGTAATAATGGTGTTAATACTTGTTTGATTTAATTAATATACTTCATTGGTTAGCGACATATGTCAATTTCATTATCGCTGTATCAAAAAGTGTATTTGGAATCAAAAGATTCGACATGCTAACCATAAATGATGGGATGTACTGTTTATTTTAAAATTCAACCAATTAATATCAATAGGAAAAGCAATTCGAGATCAAGAACTCTATTGTTTGTTGCAATTGAATGAATTCATGTTATAGACGATTAATGGAAATTGTTTTCATAATGAATATAGTCGTTAAGAAAGATTCAACATATAATTTCATGGTCAAAGCATGAAAAATAATTATTGTAACAAGAAGAGGAACCTAATTAGCTTGAGGTTATCAGAAAGTCTCATTATTTAGTAATTAAATAAATTCACATTGGCATGAAATGCTATACAAGACGAATGACTCATTTGGCTGATAGACGCAAACAGATTTGGAATAATAATGGTGTTAATAATTGTTTGATTTAATTAATATACTTCATTGTTTAGCAACATATGTCAATTTCATTATCGCTTTATCAAAAAGTGTGTTTGGAATCAAATGATTTGACATGCTAACCAGCAATGATGGGAGGTACACTTTATTTTAGAATTCAACCAATTAATATCAATAAGAAAAGCAATTCAAGGTCAATAACTCTATTGTTTCTTGCAATTGAATGAATTCATGTTATAGAAGATTCATGGAAATTGTTTTTGTAATGAATATGGTCATTAAGAATGAGTCAATAGATTATTTCAGGGTTAATGAATGAAAAATAGTTCTTGTAACAAGAAGAGGAGCCTAATTACTTTAAGGTGATTAGAAAGGCTCATTATTTAGTAATTAAATAAGTTCACATTGGCATGAAATGCTATCCAAGACAAATGACTCATTTGGCTGATGGATGCAAACAGATTTGGAGTAATAATAGTGTTAATACTTGTTTGATTTAATTAATATACTTCATTGGTGAGCGACATATGTCAATTTCATTATCGCTGTATCAAAAAGTCTGTTTGGAATCAAAAGATTCGACATGCTAACCATAAATGAGGGGATGTACTGTTTATTTTAAAATTCAACCAATTAATATCAATAGGAAAAGCAATTCGAGATCATGAACTCTATTGTTTGTTGCAATTGAATGAATTCATGTTATAGAAGATTCATGGAAATTGTTTTCGTAATGAATATGGTCATTAAGAAAGAGTCAATAGATTATTTCATGGTTAATGAATGAAAAATAGTTCTTGTAACAAGAAGAGGAGCCTAATTACTTTAAGGTGATTAGAAAGGCTCATTATTTAGTAATTAAATAAGTTCACATTGGCATGAAATGCTATCCAAGACAAATGACTCAATTGGGTGATGGATGCAAATAGATTTGGAGTAATAATGGTGTTAATACTTGTTTGATTTAATTGATATACTTCATTGGTTAGCGACATATGTCAATTTCATTATCGCTGTATCAAAAAGTGTGTTTGGAATCAAAAGATTTGACATGCAAACCATAAATTATGGGATGTACTGTTTGTTTTAGAATTCAACCAATTAATATCAATAGAAAATTCAATTCGAGATCAAGAACTCTATTGTTTGTTGTAATTGAATAAATTCATGTTGTAGACGATTCATGGAAATTATATGTATAATGAATATAGACGTTAATAAAGATTCAACAGATAATTTAATGGTTAATGCATGAAAAATAGTTCTTGTAACAAGAAGAGGAGCCTAATTAGCTTGAGGTGATTAGAAAGTCTCATTATTTAGGCACTAAACAAGTTCACCTTGGCATGAAATGCAATCCAAGGTGAATGACACATTTGGCTGATGGACTCAAATAGATTTGGAGTACTAATGGTGTCAATACTTGTTTGATTTAATTAATATACTTCATTGTTTAGCAACATATGTCAATTTCATTATCGCTTTATCAAAAAGTGTGTTTGGAATCAAAAGATTCGACATTCTAACCATAAATGATGGGATGTACTCTTTATTTTAGAATTCAACCAATTAATATCAATAAGAAAAAAGCAATTCAAGGTCAAGAACTCTATTGTTTCTTGCAATTGAATGAATTCATGTTATAGAAGATTCATGGAAATTGTTTTTGTAAATGAATATGGTCATTAAGAAAGAGTCAATAGATTATTTCAGGGTTAATGAATGAAAAATAGTTCTTGTAACAAGAAGAGGAGCCTAATTACTTTAAGGTGATTAGAAAGGCTCATTATTTATTAATTAAATAAGTTCACATTGGCATGAAATGCTATCCAAGACAAAATGACTCATTTGGCTGATGGATGCAAACAGATTTGGAGTAATAATGGTGTTAATACTTGTTTGATTGATTTAATTAATATACTTCATTGGTTAGCGACATATGTGAATTTCATTATCGCTGTATCAAAAAGTGTATTTGGAATCAAAAGATTCGACATGCTAACCATAAATGATGGGATGTACTGTTTATTTTAAAATTCAACCAATTAATATCAATAGGAAAAGCAATTCGAGATCAAGAACTCTATTGTTTGTTGCAATTGAATGAATTCATGTTATAGACGATTAATGGAAATTGTTTTCATAATGAATATAGTCGTTAAGAAAGATTCAACATATAATTTCATGGTCAAAGCATGAAAAATAATTCTTGTAACAAGAAGAGGAACCTAATTAGCTTGAGGTTATCAGAAAGTCTCATTATTTAGTAATTAAATAAATTCACATTGGCATGAAATGCTATACAAGACGAATGACTCATTTGGCTGATAGACGCAAACAGATTTGGAATAATAATGGTGTTAATAATTGTTTGATTTTAATTAATATACTTCATTGTTTTAGCAACATATGTCAATTTCATTATCGCTTTATCAAAAAGTGTGTTTGGAATCAAATGATTTGACATGCTAACCAGCAATGATGGGAGGTACACTTTATTTTTTAGAATTCAACCAATTAATATCAATAAGAAAAGCAATTCAAGGTCAATAACTCTATTGTTTCTTGCAATTGAATGAATTCATGTTATAGAAGATTCATGGAAATTGTTTTCGTAATGAATATGGTCATTAAGAATGAGTCAATAGATTATTTCAGGGTTAATGAATGAAAAATAGTTCTTGTAACAAGAAGAGGAGCCTAATTACTTTAAGGTGATTAGAAAGGCTCATTATTTAGTAATTAAATAAGTTCACATTGGCATGAAATGCTATCCAAGACAAATGACTCATTTGGCTGATGGATACAAACAGATTTGGAGTAATAATAGTGTTAATACTTGTTTGATTTAATTAATATACTTCATTGGTTAGCGACATATGTCAATTTCATTATCGCTGTATCAAAAAGTGTATTTGGAATCAAAAGATTCGACATGCTAACCATAAATGATGGGATGTACTGTTTATTTTAAAATTCAACCAATTAATATCAATAGGAAAAGCAATTCGAGATCAAGAACTCTATTGTTTGTTGCAATTGAATGAATTCATGTTATAGACGATTAATGGAAATTGTTTTCATAATGAATATAGTCGTTAAGAAAGATTCAACATATAATTTCATGGTCAAAGCATGAAAAATAATTCTTGTAACAAGAAGAGGAACCTAATTAGCTTGAGGTTATCAGAAAGTCTCATTATTTAGTAATTAAATAAATTCACATTGGCATGAAATGCTATACAAGACGACGAATGACTCATTTGGCTGATAGACGCAAACAGATTTGGAATAATAATGGTGTTAATAATTGTTTGATTTAATTAATATACTTCATTGTTTAGCAACATATGTCAATTTCATTATCGCTTTATCAAAAAGTGTGTTTGGAATCAAATGATTTGACATGCTAACCAGCAATGATGGGAGGTACACTTTATTTTAGAATTCAACCAATTAATATCAATAAGAAAAGCAATTCAAGGTCAATAACTCTATTGTTTCTTGCAATTGAATGAATTCATGTTATAGAAGATTCATGGAAATTGTTTTCGTAATGAATATGGTCATTAAGAATGAGTCAATAGATTATTTCAGGGTTAATGAATGAAAAATAGTTCTTGTAACAAGAAGAGGAGCCTAATTACTTTAAGGTGATTAGAAAGGCTCATTATTTAGTAATTAAATAAGTTCACATTGGCATGAAATGCTATCCAAGACAAATGACTCATTTGGCTGATGGATGCAAACAGATTTGGAGTAATAATAGTGTTAATACTTGTTTGATTTAATTAATATACTTCATTGGTGAGCGACATATGTCAATTTCATTATCGCTGTATCAAAAAGTCTGTTTGGAATCAAAAGATTCGACATGCTAACCATAAATGAGGGGATGTACTGTTTATTTTACAATTCAACCAATTAATATCAATAGGAAAAGCAATTCGAGATCATGAACTCTATTGTTTGTTGCAATTGAATGAATTCATGTTATAGAAGATTCATGGAAATTGTTTTCGTAATGAATATGGTCATTAAGAAAGAGTCAATAGATTATTTCATGGTTAATGAATGAAAAATAGTTCTTGTAACAAGAAGAGGAGCCTAATTACTTTAAGGTGATTAGAAAGGCTACATTATTTAGTAATTAAATAAGTTCACATTGGCATGAAATGCTATCCAAGACAAATGACTCAATTGGGTGATGGATGCAAATAGATTTGGAGTAATAATGGTGTTAATACTTGTTTGATTTAATTGATATACTTCATTGGTTAGCGACATATGTCAATTTCATTATCGCTGTATCAAAAAGTGTGTTTGGAATCAAAAGATTTGACATGCAAACCATAAATTATGGGATGTACTGTTTGTTTTAGAATTCAACCAATTAATATCAATAGAAAATTCAATTCGAGATCAAGAACTCTATTGTTTGTTGTAATTGAATAAATTCATGTTGTAGACGATTCATGGAAATTATATGTATAATGAATATAGACGTTAATAAAGATTCAACAGATAATTTAATGGTTAATGCATGAAAAATAGTTCTTGTAACAAGAAGAGGAGCCTAATTAGCTTGAGGTGATTAGAAAGTCTCATTATTTAGGCACTAAACAAGTTCACCTTGGCATGAAATGCAATCCAAGGTGAATGACACATTTGGCTGATGGACTCAAATAGATTTGGAGTACTAATGGTGTCAATACTTTTTGATTTAATTAATATACTTCATTGTTTAGCAACATATGTCAATTTTCATTATCGCTTTATCAAAAAGTGTGTTTGGAATCAAAAGATTCGACATTCTCTAACCATAAATGATGGGATGTACTCTTTATTTTAGAATTCAACCAATTAATATCAATAAGAAAAGCAATTCAAGGTCAAGAACTCTATTGTTTCTTTGCAATTGAATGAATTCATGTTATAGAAGATTCATGGAAATTGTTTTTGTAATGAATATGGTCATTAAGAAAGAGTCAATAGATTATTTCAGGGTTAATGAATGAAAAATAGTTCTTGTAACAAGAAGAGGAGCCTAATTACTTTAAGGTGATTAGAAAGGCTCATTATTTATTAATTAAATAAGTTCACATTGGCATGAAATGCTATCCAAGACAAATGACTCATTTGGCTGATGGATGCAAACAGATTTGGAGTAATAATGGTGTTAATACTTGTTTGATTTAATTAATATACTTCATTGGTTAGCGACATATGTGAATTTCATTATCGCTGTATCAAAAAGTGTATTTGGAATCAAAAGATTCGACATGCTAACCATAAATGATGGGATGTACTGTTTATTTTAAAATTCAACCAATTAATATCAATAGGAAAAACAATTCGAGATCAAGAACTCTATTGTTTGTTGCAATTGAATGAATTCATGTTATAGACGATTAATGGAAATTGTTTTCATAATGAATATAGTCGTTAAGAAAGATTCAACATATAATTTCATGGTCAAAGCATGAAAAATAATTCTTGTAACAAGAAGAGGAACCTAATTAGCTTGAGGTTATCAGAAAGTCTCATTATTTAGTAATTAAATAAATTCACATTGGCATGAAATGCTATACAAGACGAATGACTCATTTGGCTGATAGACGCAAACAGATTTGGAATAATAATGGTGTTAATAATTGTTTGATTTAATTAATATACTTCATTGTTTAGCAACATATGTCAATTTCATTATCGCTTTATCAAAAAGTGTGTTTGGAATCAAATGATTTGACATGCTAACCAGCAATGATGGGAGGTACACTTTATTTTAGAATTCAACCAATTAATATCAATAAGAAAAGCAATTCAAGGTCAATAACTCTATTGTTTCTTGCAAATTGAATGAAATTCATGTTATAGAAGATTCATGGAAATGTGTTTTCGTAATGAATATGGTCATTAAGAATGAGTCAATAGATTATTTCAGGGTTAATGAATGAAAAATAGTTCTTGTAACAAGAAGAGGAGCCTAATTACTTTAAGGTGATTAGAAAGGCTCATTATTTAGTAATTAAATAAGTTCACATTGGCATGAAATGCTATCCAAGACAAATGACTCATTTGGCTGATGGATACAAACAGATTTGGAGTAATAATAGTGTTAATACTTGTTTGATTTAATTAATATACTTCATTGGTTAGCGACATATGTCAATTTCATTATCGCTGTATCAAAAAGTGTATTTGGAATCAAAAGATTCGACATGCTAACCATAAATGATGGGATGTACTGTTTATTTTAAAATTCAACCAATTAATATCAATAGGAAAAGCAATTCGAGATCAAGAACTCTATTGTTTGTTGCAATTGAATGAATTCATGTTATAGACGATTAATGGAAATTGTTTTCATAATGAATATAGTCGTTAAGAAAAAGATTCAACATATAATTTCATGGTCAAAAAAGCATGAAAAATAATTCTTGTAACAAGAAGAGGAACCTAATTAGCTTGAGGTTATCAGAAAGTCTCATTATTTAGTAATTAAATAAATTCACATTGGCATGAAATGCTATACAAGACGAATGACTCATTTGGCTGATAGACGCAAACAGATTTGGAATAATAATGGTGTTAATAATTGTTTGATTTAATTAATATACTTCATTGTTTAGCAACATATGTCAATTTCATTATCGCTTTATCAAAAAGTGTGTTTGGAATCAAATGATTTGACATGCTAACCAGCAATGATGGGAGGTACACTTTATTTTAGAATTCAACCAATTAATATCAATAAGAAAAGCAATTCAAGGTCAATAACTCTATTGTTTCTTGCAATTGAATGAATTCATGTTATAGAAGATTCATGGAAATTGTTTTCGTAATGAATATGGTCATTAAGAATGAGTCAATAGATTATTTCAGGGTTAATGAATGAAAAATAGTTCTTGTAACAAGAAGAGGAGCCTAATTACTTTAAGGTGATTAGAAAGGCTCATTATTTAGTAATTAAATAAGTTCACATTGGCATGAAATGCTATCCAAGACAAATGACTCATTTGGCTGATGGATGCAAACAGATTTGGAGTAATAATAGTGTTAATACTTGTTTGATTTAATTAAATATACTTCATTGGTGAGCGACATATGTCAATTTTCATTATCGCTGTATCAAAAAGTCTGTTTGGGAATCAAAAGATTCGACATGCTAACCATAAATGAGGGGATGTACTGTTTATTTTAAAATTCAACCAATTAATATCAATAGGAAAAGCAATTCGAGATCAAGAACTCTATTGTTTTTTGCAATTGAATGAATTCATGTTATAGAAGATTCATGGAAATTGTTTTCGTAATGAATATGGTCATTAAGAAAGAGTCAATAGATTATTTCATGGTTAATGAATGAAAAATAGTTCTTGTAACAAGAAGAGGAGCCTAATTACTTTAAGGTGATTAGAAAGGCTCATTATTTAGTAATTAAATAAGTTCACATTGGCATGAAATGCTATCCAAGACAAATGACTCAATTGGCTGATGGATGCAAATAGATTTGGAGTAATAATGGTGTTAATACTTGTTTGATTTAATTGATATACTTCATTGGTTAGCGACATATGTCAATTTCATTATCGCTGTATCAAAAAGTGTATTTGGAATCAAAAGATTCGACATGCTAACCATAAATGATGGGATGTACTGTTTATTTTAAAATTCAACGAATTAATATCAATAGGAAAAGCAATTCGAGATCATGAACTCTATTGTTTGTTGCAATTGAATGAATTCATGTTATATAGAAGATTCATGGAAATTGTTTTCGTAATGAATATGGTAGAAAGGCTAGATTATTTCATGTTAATGAATGAAAATAAGTTCTTGTAACAAGAAGAGGAGCCTAATTACTTTAAGGTGATTAGAGATCTCAAGAGTAATTAAATGAGTCAATTGGCATGAAATGTGATGGATGCAAATAGATTTGATGGATGCAAATAGTAAATAATGGTGTTAATACTTGTTTGATTTAATTGATATACTTCATTGGTTAGCGACATATGTCAATTTCATTATCGCTGTATCAAAAAGTGTGTTTTTGGAATCAAAAGATTTGACATGCAAACCATAAAAATTATGGGATGTAACTGTTTGTTTTTTAGAATTCAACCAATTAATATCAAAGAAAATTCAATTCGAGATCAAAACTCTATAAATTATTGGGAATGTACTGTTTGTTTTAGATATTCAACCAATTTAATAAAAGATCAATAGAAAATTTAATTCGAGATCAAGAACTCTATTGTTTGTTGTAATTGAATGAATTCATGTTGTAGACACATTTGATTCATGGAGATTTGGAGTACTATGTATAATTGATTTATAATATACTTCATTAATTTAGAACATATGTCAACAGATAATCAAAAGTGTGCTTGTAATGCATTCGACTTGCTATCCAGAAATGATGGGAGGTACTCTTTATTTTAGAATTCAACCAATTAATATCAATAAGAAATGCAATTCAAGATCAAGAAACTCTATTGTTGTTGCAATTGAATGAATTCATCATTTATAGACAATTCATGGAAATTGTTTTCATAATGAATATAGTCGTTAAGACAGAGTCAACATGTAATTTCATGGTCAATTCATGAAAAAATAATTCTTGTAACAAGAAGAGGAACCTAATTAGCTTGAGGTGATCAGAAAGTCTCATTATTTAGTAATTAAATAAATTCACATTGGCATGAAATGCTATCCAAGACGAAAGACTCATTTGGCTGATAGACGCAAACAGATTTGGGAATAATAATGGTGTTAATAATTGTTTGATTTAATTAATATACTTCATTGTTTAGCAACATATGTCAATTTCATTATCGCTTTATCAAAAAGTGTGTTTGGAATCAAATGATTTGACATGCTAACTAGCAATGATGGGAGGTACTCTTTATTTTAGAATTCAACCAATTAATATCAATAAGAAAAGCAATTCAAGGTCAAGAACACTATTGTTTCTTGCAATTGAATGAATTCAAGTTATAGAAGATTCATGGAAATTGTTTTTGTAATGAATATGGTCATTAAGAAAGAGTCAATAGATTATTTCAGGGTTAATGAATGAAAAATAGTTCTTGTAACAAGAAGAGGAGCCTAATTACTTTAAGGTGATTAGAAAGGCTCATTATTTAGTAATTAAATAAGTTCACATTGGCATGAAATGCTATCCAAGACAAATGACTCATTTGGCTGATGGATGCAAACAGATTTGGAGTAATAATGGTGTTAAATACTTGTTTGATTTAATTAATATACTTCATTGGTTAGTGACATATGTCAATTTCATTATCGCTGTATCAAAAAGTGTGTTTTGGAATCAAAAGCCATAAATGATGGGATGTACTCTTTATTTTAGAATTTCAACCAATTAATATCAATAAGAAATGCAATTCGAGATCAAGAACTCTATTGTTTGTTGCAATTGAATGAATTCATGTCATAGACGATTCATGGAAATTATTTTCATAATGAATATAGACGTTAATAAAGATTCAACAGATAATTTATTGGTTAATGCATGAAAAATAGTTCTTGTAACAAGAAGAGGAGCCTAATTAGCTTGAGGTGATTAGAAAGTCTCATTATTTAGGAACTAAACAAGTTCACCTTGGCATGAAATGCAATCCAAGGTGAATGACACATTTGGCTGATGGACTCAAATAGATTTGGGAGTACTAATGGTGTCAATACTTGTTTGATTTAATTAATATACTTCATTGTTTAGCAACATATGTCAATTTCATTATCGCTTTATCAAAAAGTGTGTTTGGAATCAAAAGATTCGACATTCTAACCATAAATGATGGGATGTACTCTTTATTTTAGAATTCAACCAATTAATATCAATAAGAAAAGCAATTCAAGGTCAAGAACTCTATTGTTTCTTGCAATTGAATGAATTCATGTTATAGAAGATTCATGGAAATTGTTTTTGTAATGAATATGGTCATTAAGAAAGAGTCAATAGATTATTTCAGGGTTAATGAATGAAAAAAGTTCTTGTAACAAGAAGAGGAGCCTAATTACTTTAAGGTGATTAGAAAGGCTCATTATTTATTACTTAAATAAGTTCACATTGGCATGGAATGCTATCCAAGAGACAAATGACTCATTTGGCTGATGGATGCAAACAGATTTGCCTAATTACTTTAAGGTGATTAGAAAGGCTCATTATTTAGTAATTAAATAAGTTCACATTGGCATGAAATGCTATCCAAGACAAATGACTCAATTGGGTGATGGATGCAAATAGATTTGGAGTAATAATGGTGTTAATACTTGTTTGATTTAATTGATATACTTCATTGGTTAGCGACATATGTCAATTTCATTATCGCTGTATCAAAAAGTGTGTTTTGAATCAAAAGATTTGACATGCAAACCATAAATTATGGGATGTACTGTTTGTTTTAGAATTCAACCAATTAATATCAATAGAAAATTCAATTCGAGATCAAGAACTCTATTGTTTGTTGTAATTGAATGAATTCATGTTGTAGACGATTCATGGAAATTATATGTATAATGAATATAGACGTTAATAAAGATTCAACAGATAATTTAATGGTTAATGCATGAAAAATAGTTCTTGTAACAAGAAGAGGAGCCTAATTAGCTTAGCTTGAGGTGATTAGAAAGTCTCATTATTTAGGAACTAAACAAGTTCACCTTGGCATACATATGTCAATTTCATTATCGCTTTATCAAAAAGTGTGCTTGTAATCAAATCATTCGACTTGCTATCCAGAAATGATGGGAGGTACTCTTTATTTTAGAATTCAACCAATTAATATCAATAAGAAATGCAATTCAAGATCAAGAACTCTATTGTTTGTTGCAATTGAATGAATTCATGTTATAGACAATTCATGGAAATTGTTTTCATAATGAATATAGTCGTTAAGACAGAGTCAACATGTAATTTCATGGTCAATTCATGAAAAATAATTCTTGTAACAAGAAGAGGAACCTAATTAGCTTGAGGTGATCAGAAAGTCTCATTATTTAGTAATTAAATAAATTCACATTGGCATGAAATGCTATCCAAGACGAAAGACTCATTTGGCTGATAGACGCAAACAGATTTGGAATAATAATGGTGTTAATAATTGTTTGATTTAATTAATATACTTCATTGTTTAGCAACATATGTCAATTTCATTATCGCTTTATCAAAAAGTGTGTTTGGAATCAAATGATTTGACATGCTAACTAGCAATGATGGGAGGTACTCTTTATTTTAGAATTCAACCAATTAATATCAATAAGAAAAGCAATTCAAGGTCAAGAACACTATTGTTTCTTGCAATTGAATGAATTCAAGTTATAGAAGATTCATGGAAATTGTTTTTGTAATGAATATGGTCATTAAGAAAGAGTCAATAGATTATTTCAGGGTTAATGAATGAAAAATATAGTTCTTGTAACAAGAAGAGGAGCCTAATTACTTTAAGGTGATTAGAAAGGCTCATTATTTAGTAATTAAATAAGTTCACATTGGCATGAAATGCTATCCAAGACAAATGACTCATTTGGCTGATGGATGCAAACAGATTTGGAGTAATAATGGTGTTAATACTTGTTTGATTTAATTAATATACTTCATTGGTTAGTGACATATGTCAATTTCATTATCGCTGTATCAAAAAAGTGTGTTTGGAATCAAAAGCCATAAATGATGGGATGTACTCTTTATTTTAGAATTCAACCAATTAATATCAATAAGAAATGCAATTCGAGATCAAGAACTCTATTGTTTGTTGCAATTGAATGAATTCATGTCATAGACGATTCATGGAAATTATTTTCATAATGAATATAGACGTTAATAAAGATTCAACAGATAATTTAATGGTTAATGCATGAAAAATAGTTCTTGTAACAAGAAGAGGAGCCTAATTAGCTTGAGGTGATTAGAAAGTCTCATTATTTAGGAACTAAACAAGTTCACCTTGGCATGAAATGCAATCCAAGGTGAATGACACATTTGGCTGATGGACTCAAATAGATTTGGAGTACTAAATGGTGTCAATACTTGTTTGATTTAATTAATATACTTCATTGTTTAGCAACATATGTCAATTTCATTATCGCTTTATCAAAAAGTGTGTTTGGAATCAAAAGATTCGACATTCTAACCATAAATGATGGGATGTACTCTTTATTTTAGAATTCAACCAATTAATATCAATAAGAAAAGCAATTCAAGGTCAAGAACTCTATTGTTTCTTGCAATTGAATGAATTCATGTTATAGAAGATTCATGGAAATTGTTTTTGTAATGAATATGGTCATTAAGAAAGAGTCAATAGATTATTTCAGGGTTAATGAATGAAAAATAGTTCTTGTAACAAGAAGAGGAGCCTAATTACTTTAAGGTGATTAGAAAGGCTCATTATTTATTACTTAAATAAGTTCACATTGGCATGGAATGCTATCCAAGACAAATGACTCATTTGGCTGATGGATGCAAACAGATTTGGAGTAATAATGGTGTTAATACTTGTTTGATTTAATTAATATACTTCATTGGTTAGCGACATATGTGAATTTCATTATCGCTGTATCAAAAAGTGTATTTGGAATCAAAAGATTCGACATGCTAACCATAAATGATGGGATGTACTGTTTATTTTAAAATTCAACCAATTAATATCAATAGGAAAAGCAATTCGAGATCATGAACTCTATTGTTTGTTGCAATTGAATGAATTCATGTTATAGAAGATTCATGGAAATTGTTTTCGTAATGAATATGGTCATTAAGAAAGAGTCAATAGATTATTTCATGGTTAATGAATGAAAAATAGTTCTTGTAACAAGAAGAGGAGCCTAATTACTTTAAGGTGATTAGAAAGGCTCATTATTTAGTAATTAAATAAGTTCACATTGGCATGAAATGCTATCCAAGACAAATGACTCAATTGGGTGATGGATGCAAATAGATTTGGAGTAATAATGGTGTTAATACTTGTTTGATTTAATTGATATACTTCATTGGTTAGCGACATATGTCAATTTCATTATCGCTGTATCAAAAAGTGTGTTTGGAATCAAAAGATTTGACATGCAAACCATAAATTATGGGATGTACTGTTTGTTTTAGAATTCAACCAATTAATATCAATAGAAAATTCAATTCGAGATCAAGAACTCTATTGTTTTGTTGTAATTGAATGAATTCATGTTGTAGACGATTCATGGAAATTATATGTATAATGAATATAGACGTTAATAAAGATTCAACAGATAATTTAATGGTTAATGCATGAAAAATAGTTCTTGTAACAAGAAGAGGAGCCTAATTAGCTTGAGGTGATTAGAAAGTCTCATTATTTAGGAACTAAACAAGTTCACCTTGGCATGAAATGCAATCCAAGGTGAATGACACATTTGGCTGATGGACTCAAATAGATTTGGAGTACTAATGGTGTCAATACTTGTTTGATTTAATTAAATATACTTCATTGTTTTTAGCAACATATGTCAATTTCATTATCGCTTTATCAAAAAGTGTGCTTGTAATCAAATCATTCGACTTGCTATCCAGAAATGATGGGAGGTACTCTTTATTTTAGAATTCAACCAATTAATATCAATAAGAAATGCAATTCAAGATCAAGAACTCTATTGTTTGTTGCAATTGAATGAATTCATGTTATAGACAATTCATGGAAATTGTTTTCATAATGAATATAGTCGTTAAGACAGAGTCAACATGTAATTTCATGGTCAATTCATGAAAAATAATTCTTGTAACAAGAAGAGGAACCTAATTAGCTTGAGGTGATCAGAAAAGTCTCTCATTATTTAGTAATTAAATAAATTCACATTGGCATGAAATGCTATCCAAGACGAAAGACTCATTTGGCTGATAGACGCAAACAGATTTGGAATAATAATGGTGTTAATAATTGTTTGATTTAATTAATATACTTCATTGTTTAGCAACATATGTCAATTTCATTATCGCTTTATCAAAAAGTGTGTTTGGAATCAAATGATTTGACATGCTAACCAGCAATGATGGGAGGTACTCTTTATTTTAGAATTCAACCAATTAATATCAATAAGAAAAGCAATTCAAGGTCAAGAACACTATTGTTTCTTGCAATTGAATGAATTCAAGTTATAGAAGATTCATGGAAATTGTTTTTGTAATGAATATGGTCATTAAGAAAGAGTCAATAGATTATTTCAGGGTTAATGAATGAAAAATAGTTCTTGTAACAAGAAGAGGAGCCTAATTACTTTAAGGTGATTAGAAAGGCTCATTATTTAGTAATTAAATAAGTTCACATTGGCATGAAATGCTATCCAAGACAAATGACTCATTTGGCTGATGGATGCAAACAGATTTGGAGTAATAATGGTGTTAATACTTGTTTGATTTAATTAATATACTTCATTGGTTAGTGACATATGTCAATTTCATTATCGCTGTATCAAAAAGTGTGTTTGGAATCAAAAGCCATAAATGATGGGATGTACTCTTTATTTTAGAATTCAACCAATTAATATCAATAAGAAATGCAATTCGAGATCAAGAACTCTATTGTTTGTTGCAATTGAATGAATTCATGTCATAGACGATTCATGGAAATTATTTTCATAATGAATATAGACGTTAATAAAGATTCAACAGATAATTTAATGGTTAATGCATGAAAAATAGTTCTTGTAACAAGAAGAGGAGCCTAATTAGCTTGAGGTGATTAGAAAGTCTCATTATTTAGGAACTAAACAAGTTCACCTTGGCATGAAATGCAATCCAAGGTGAATGACACATTTGGCTGATGGACTCAAATAGATTTGGAGTACTAATGGTGTCAATACTTGTTTGATTTAATTAATATACTTCATTGTTTAGCAACATATGTCAATTTCATTATCGCTTTATCAAAAAGTGTGTTTGGAATCAAAAGATTCGACATTCTAACCATAAATGATGATGGGATGTACTCTTTATTTTAGAATTCAACCAATTAATATCAATAAGAAAAGCAATTCAAGGTCAAGAACTCTATTGTTTCTTGCAATCGAATGAATTCATGTTATAGAAGATTCATGGAAATTGTTTTTGTAATGAATATGGTCATTAAGAAAGAGTCAATAGATTATTTCAGGGTTAATGAATGAAAAATAGTTCTTGTAACAAGAAGAGGAGCCTAATTACTTTAAGGTGATTAGAAAGGCTCATTATTTATTAATTAAATAAGTTCACATTGGCATGAAATGCTATCCAAGACAAATGACTCATTTGGCTGATGGATGCAAACAGATTTGGAGTAATAATGGTGTTAATACTTGTTTGATTTAATTAATATACTTCATTGGTTAGCGACATATGTGAATTTCATTATCGCTGTATCAAAAAAAGTGTATTTGGAATCAAAAGATTCGACATGCTAACCATAAATGATGGGATGTACTGTTTATTTTAAAATTCAACCAATTAATATCAATAGGAAAAGCAATTCGAGATCAAGAACTCTATTGTTTGTTGCAATTGAATGAATTCATGTTATAGACGATTAATGGAAATTGTTTTCATAATGAATATAGTCGTTAAGAAAGATTCAACATATAATTTCATGGTCAAAGCATGAAAAATAATTCTTGTAACAAGAAGAGGAACCTAATTAGCTTGAGGTTATCAGAAAGTCTCATTATTTAGTAATTAAATAAATTCACATTGGCATGAAATGCTATACAAGACGAATGACTCATTTGGCTGATAGACGCAAACAGATTTGGAATAATAATGGTGTTAATAATTGTTTGATTTAATTAATATACTTCATTGTTTAGCAACATATGTCAATTTCATTATCGCTTTATCAAAAAGTGTGTTTGGAATCAAATGATTTGACATGCTAACCAGCAATGATGGGAGGTACACTTTATTTTAGAATTCAACCAATTAATATCAATAAGAAAAGCAATTCAAGGTCAATAACTCTATTGTTTCTTGCAATTGAATGAATTCATGTTATAGAAGATTCATGGAAATTGTTTTCGTAATGAATATGGTCATTAAGAATGAGTCAATAGATTATTTCAGGGTTAATGAATGAAAAATAGTTCTTGTAACAAGAAGAGGAGCCTAATTACTTTAAGGTGATTAGAAAGGCTCATTATTTAGTAATTAAATAAGTTCACATTGGCATGAAATGCTATCCAAGACAAATGACTCATTTGGCTGATGGATGCAAACAGATTTGGAGTAATAATAATAGTGTTAATACTTGTTTGATTTAATTAATATACTTCATTGGTGAGCGACATATGTCAATTTCATTATCGCTGTATCAAAAAGTCTGTTTGGAATCAAAAGATTCGACATGCTAACCATAAATGAGGGGATGTACTGTTTATTTTAAAATTCAACCAATTAATATCAATAGGAAAAGCAATTCGAGATCAAGAACTCTATTGTTTTTTGCAATTGAATGAATTCATGTTATAGAAGATTCATGGAAATTGTTTTTGTAATGAATATGGTCATTAAGAAAGAGTCAATAGATTATTTCATGGTTAATGAATGAAAAATAGTTCTTGTAACAAGAAGAGGAGCCTAATTACTTTAAGGTGATTAGAAAGGCTCATTATTTAGTAATTAAATAAGTTCACATTGGCATGAAATGCTATCCAAGACAAATGACTCAATTGGCTGATGGATGCAAACAGATTTGGAGTAATCATGGTGTTAATACTTGTTTGATTTAATTAATATACTTCATTGGTTAGCGACATATGTCAATTTCGTTATCGCTGTATCAAAAAGTGTGTTTGGAATCAAAAGATTTGACATGCTAACCATAAATTATGGGATGTACTGCTTGTTTTAGAATTCAACCAATTAATATCAATAGAAAATGTTATTCGATATCAAGAACTCTATTGTTTGTTGTAATTGAATGAATTCATGTTATAGACGATTCATGGAAATTATTTTCATAATGAATATAGACGTTAATAAAGATTCAACAGATAATTTAATGGTTAATGCATGAAAAATAGTTCTTGTAACAAGAAGAGGAGCCTAATTAGCTTGCGGTGATTACAAAGTCTCATTATTTGGGAACTAAACAAGTTCACCTTGGCATGAAATGCAATCCAAGGTGAATGACATTTGGCTGATGGACGCAAATAGATTTGGAGTAATAATGGTGTTAATACTTGGTTGATTTAATTAATATACTTCATTTTTTAGCAACATATGTCAATTTCATTATCGCTTTATCAGAAAGTGAGCTTGGAATGAAATGATTCGACTTGCTAAACAGAAATGATGAGAGGTACTCTTCATTTTAGAATTCAACCAATTAATATCAATAAGAAATACAATTCAAGATCAAGAACTCTATTGTTTGTTGCAATTAAATGAATTCATGCTATGGATGATTAATGGAAATTGTTTTCATAATGAATATAGTCGTTAAGAAAGATTCAACATATAATTTCATGGTCAAAGCATGAAAAATAATTCTTGTAACAAGAATAGCAGCCTAATTAGATTAATGTGATTAGAAAGTCCCATTAATTAGTAATTCAACAAGTTCACATTGGCTTGAAATACAATCCAAGACGAATGACTCATTTGGCTGATGGACGCAAACAAATTTGAAGTAATAATGGTGTTAATACTTGTTTGATTTAATTAATATACATCATTGTTTAGCAACATATGTCAATTTCATTATTGCTTTATCAAATAGTGTGCTTGGAATCAAATCATTCGACTTGCTAACCAGAAATGATGGGAGGTACTCTTTATTTTAGAATTCAACCAATTCATATCAATAAGAAAAGCAATTCAAGATCAAGAACTTTATTGTTTCTTGCAATTGAATGAATTCTTGTTATAGACGATTCATGGAAATTGTTTTCATAATGAATATGGTCGTTAAGAAAGAGTCAACAGATTATTTCATGGTTAATGAATGAAAAATAGTTATTGTGACAAGAAGAGGAGCCTAATTATCTTAAGCTGATTAGAAAGTGTCATTATTTCGTAATTAAATAAGTTCACATTGGCATGAAATGCTATCCGAGACGAATGACTCATTTGGCTGATAGGCGCAAACAGATTTCGAATAATAATGGTGTTAATAATTGTTTGATTTAATTAATATACTTCATTGTTTAGCAACATATGTCAATTTCATTATCGCTTTATCAAAAAGTGTGTTTGGAATCAAATGATTTGACATGCTAACCAGCAATGGTGGGAGGTACTCTTTATTTTAGAATTCAACCAATTAATATCAATAAGAAAAGCAATTCAAGGTCAAGAACTCTATTGTTTCTTGCAATTGAATGCATGAAAAATAGTTCTTGTAACAAGAAGAGGAGCCTAATTAGCTTGAGGTGATTAGAAAGTCTCATTATTTAGGAACTAAACAAGTTCACATTGGCATGAAATGCAATCCAAGGTGCATGACACATTTGGCTGATGGACGCAAATAGATTTGGAGTAATAATGGTGTCAATACTTGTTTGATTTATTTAATATACTTTATTGGTTAGCGACATATGTCAATTTTATTATCGCTTTATCAAAAAGTGTGTTTGGAATCAAATGATTTGACTTGCTATCCAGAAATGAGGCGAGGTACTCTTTATTTTAGAATTCAACCAATTAATATCAATAAGAAAAGTAATTCAAGGTCAAGAACTCTATTGTTTCTTGCAATTGAATGAATTCATGTTATAGAAGATTCATGGAAATTATTTTCGTAATGAATATGGTCGTTAAGAAAGTGTCAATAGATTATTTCATGGTTAATGAATGAAAAATAGTTCTTGTAAGAAGAAGAGGAGCCTAATTATCTTAAGGTGATTAGAAAGTCTCATTATTTAGTAATTAAATAAGTTCACATTGGCATGAAATGCTATCGAAGACGAATGACTCATTTGGCTAGTAGACGCAAACAGATTTGGAGTAATAATGGTGTTAATACTTGTTTGATTTAATTAATATACTTCATTGGTTAGCAACATATGTCAATTTCATTATCGCTTTATCAAAAAGTGTGTTTGGAATCAAATGATTTGACTTGCTATCCAGAAATGAGACGAGGTGCTCTTTATTTTAGAATTCAACCAATTAATATCAATAAGAAAAGTAATTCAAGGTCAAGAACTCTATTGTTTCTTGCAATTGAATGAATTCATGTTATAGAAGATTCATGGAAATTGTTTTCGTAATGAATATGTTTGTTAAGAAAGAGTCAATAGATTATTTCATGGTTAATGAATGAAAAATAGTTCTTGTAATAGGAAGAGGTGCCTAATTATCTTAAGGTGATTAGAAAGTCTCATTATTTAGTAATTAAATAAGTTCACATTGGCATGAAATGCTATCCAAGACGAATGACTCATGTGGAACAGATTTGGAGTAATAATGGTGTTAATACTTGTTTGATTTATTTAATATACTTCATTGGTTAGCAACATATGTCAATTTCATTATTGCTGTATCAAAAAGTGTGTTTGGAATCAAAAGATTCAACATGCTAACCATAAATGATGGGATGTACTCTTTATTTTAGAATTCAACCAATTACTATCAATAGGAAATGCAATTCAAGATCAAGAACTCTATTTTTCGTTGCAATTGAATGAATTCATGTTATATACAATTCATGGAAATTGTTTTGATAATGAATATAGTCGTTAAGACAGAGTCAACATGTAATTTCATGGTCAATGCATGAAAAAAAATTCTTGTAAAAAGAAGAGGAACCTAATTAGCTTGAGGTGATCAGAAAGTCTCATTATTTAGGAACTAAAGAAGTTCACATTGGCATGAAATGCAATCCAAGGCGAATGACACATTTGGCTGATGGATGCAAATAGATTTGGAGTAATAATGGTGTTAATGCTTGTTTGATTTAATTAATATAGTTCATTGGTTTGCAACATATGTCAATTTCATTATTGCTGTATCAAAAAGTGTGTTTGGAATCAAAAGATTCGACATGCTAACCATAATTGATGGGATGTACTCTTTATTTTAGAATTCAACTAATTAATATCAATAGGAGATTCAATTCGAGATCAGGAACTCTATTGTTTGTTGCAATTGAATGAATTCATGTCGTAGACGATTCCTGGAAATTGTTTTCATAATGAATATATTCGTTAAGAAAGAGTCAACAGATTATTTCATGGTTAATGAATGAAAAATAGTTCTTGTAACAAAAAGAGGAGCCAAATTACTTTAAGGTGATTAGAAAGTCTCATTATTTAGTAATTAAATAAATCACATTGGCATGAAATGCTATCCAAGAGGAATGACTCATTTGGCTAATGGACGCAAACAGATTTGGAGTAATAATGGTGTTAATACTTGTTTGATTTAATTAATATACTTGATTGGTTAGCGACATATGTCAATTTCATTATCGTTGTATCAAAAAGTGTGTTTGGAATCAAAAGATTCGACATGCTAACCATAATTGATGGGATGTACTCTTTATTTTAGAATTCAACCAATTAATATCAATAGGAAATGCAATTCGAAATCAAGAACTCTATTGTTTGTTGCAATTGAATGAATTCATGTTATAGACAATTCATGGAAATTGTTTTCATAATGAATATAGACGTTAAGGAGGATTCAACAGATAATTTAATGGTTAATGCATGAAAAATAGTTCTTGTAACAAGAAGAGGAGCCTAATTGGCTTAAGGTGATTAGAAAGTCTCATTATTTAGGAAATTAACAAGTTCACATTAGACGTTAAGGAGGATTCAACAGATAATTTAATGGTTAATGCATGAAAAATAGTTCTTGTAACAAGAAGAGGAGCCTACTTGGCTTAAGGTGATTAGAAAGTCTCATTATTTAGGAACTAAACAAGTTCACATTGGCATGAAATGCAATACAAGGTGAATGACACATTTGGCTGTTGGACGCAAATAGATTTGGAGTAATAATGGTCTTAATACTTGGTTGATTTAATTAATATACTTCATTGTTTAGCAACATATGTCAATTTCATTATCGCTTTATCAGAAAGTGAGCTTGGAATGAAATGATTCGACTTGCTAAACAGAAATGATGAGAGGTACTCTTCATTTTGGAATTCAACAAATTAATATCAATAAGAAATACAATTCAAGATCAAGAACTCTATTGTTTGTTGCAATTGAATGAATTCATGTTATAGACGATTAATGGAAATTGTTTTCATAATGAATATAGTCGTTAAGAAAGATTCAACATATAATTTCATGGTCAAAGCATGAAAAATAATTCTTGTAACAAGAATAGGAGCCTAAGTAGATTAAGGTGACTAGAAAGTCCCATTAATTAGTAATTAAACAAGTTCACATTGGCTTGAAATACAATCCAAGATGAATGACTCATTTGGCTGATGGACGCAAACAAATTTGGAGTAATAATGGTGTTAATACTTGTTTGATTTAATTAAAATACATCATTGTTTAGCAACATATGTCAATTTCATTATCGCTTTATCAAATAGTGTGCTTGGAATCAAATCATTCGACTTGCTAACCAGAAATGATGGGAGGTACTCTTTATTTTAGAATTCAACCAATTAATATCAATAAGAAAAGTAATTCAAGGTCAAGAACTCTATTGTTTCTTGCAATTGAATGAATTCATGTTATAGACGATTCATGGAAATTGTTTTCGTAATGAATATGGTCACTATAAAAGAGTCAATAGATTATTTCATGGTTAATGAATGAAAAATAGTTCTTGTAACAAGAAGAGGAGCCTAATTACTTTAACGTGATTAGAAAGACTCATTATTTAATAATTAAATAAGTTCACATTGGCATGAAATGCTATCCCAGACGAATGACTCATTTCGCTGATGCACGCAAACAGATTTGGAGTAATAATGGTGTTAATACTTGTTTGATTTAATTAATATACTTGATTGGTTAGCGACATATGTCAATTTCATTATCGCTGTATCAAAAGGTGTGTTTGGAATCAAAAGATTCAACATGCTATCCATAAATGATGGGATGTACTGTTTATTTTAGAATTTAACCAATTAATATAAATAAGAAATGCAATTCAAGATCAAGAACTCTATTGTTTGTTGCAATTAAATGAATTCATGTTATAGACGATTAATAGAAATTATTTTCATAATGAATATAGTCGTTAAGAAAGATTCAACATATAATTTCACTATTCAAGAATGTAAAATAGTTATTGTAACAAGAAGAGCATCCTCATTAGATTAAGGTGATTAGAAAGTCTCATTAATTAGTAATTAAACTAGTTCACATTGGCATGAAATGCAATCCAAGATGAATGACTCATTTGGCTGATGGACAAACAAATTTGGAGTAATAATGGTGTCAATACTTGTTTGATTGAATTAATATACTTCATTGTTTAGCAACATATGTCAATTTCATTATCGCTTTATTAAAAAGTGTGTTTGGAATCAAATGATTTGACATGCTAACTAGCAATGATGGGAGGCACTCTTTATTTTAGAATTCAACCAATTAATATCAATAAGAAAAGCAATTCAAGATCAAGAACTCTATTGTTTGTTGCAATTGAATGAACTCATGTTATAGACGATTAATGGAAATTGTTTTCATAATGAATATAGTCGTTAAGAAAGATTCAACATATAATTTCATGGTCAAAGCATGAAAAATAATTCTTGTAACAAGAATAGGAGCCTAATTATCTTAAGGTGATTAGAATGACTCATTATTTAGTAATTAAATAAGTTCACATTGGCATCAAATGCTATCGAAGATGAATGGTTCATTTGGCTGATAGAAGCAAACAAATTTAGAGTAATAATGGTGTTAATACTTGTTTTATTTAATTAATATACATCATTGTTTAGCAACATATGTCAATTTCATTATCGCTTTTTCAAAAAGTGTGCTTGGAATCAAATCATTCGACTTGGTAACCAGAAATGATGGGAGGTACTCTTTATTTTAGAATTCAACCAATTAATATCAATAAGAAAAGCAATTCAAGATCAAGAACTCTATTGTTTCTTGCAATTGAATGAATTCATGTTAAGGACGATTCATGGAAATTGTTTTCGTAATGAATATGGTCGTTAAGAAAGAGTCAACAGATTATTTCATGGTTAATGAATGAAAAATAGTTCTTGTAACAAGAAGAGGAGCCTAATTATCTTAAGGTGATTACAAAGTCTCATTATTTTGTAATTAAATAAGTTCACATTGGCATGAAATGCTATCCAAGACGAATGACTCATTTGGCTGATAGACGCAAACAGATTTCGAATAATAATGGTGTTAATAATTGTTTGATTTAATTAATATACTTCATTGTTTAGCAACATATGTCAATTTCATTATCGCTTTATCAAAAAGTGTGCTTGTAATCAAATCATTCGACTTGCTATCCAGAAATGATGGGAGGTACTCTTTATTTTAGAATTCAATCAATTAATATAAAAAAGAAATGCAATTCAAGATCAAGAACTCTATTGTTTCTTGCAATTAAATGCATGAAAAATAGATCTTGTAACAAGAATAGGAGCCTAATTATCTTAAGGTGATTAGAATGTCTCATTATTTAGTAATTAAATAAGTTCACATTGGCATCAAATGCTATCCAAGACGAATGATTCATTTGGCTGATAGAAGCAAACAAATTTAGAGTAATAATGGTGTTAATACTTGTTTTATTTAATTAATATACATCATTGTTTAGCAACATATGTCAATTTCATTATCGCTTTTTCAAAAAGTGTGCTTGGAATCAAATCATTCGACTTGGTAACCAGAAATGATGGGAGGTACTCTTTATTTTAGAATTCAACCAATTAATATCAATAAGAAAAGCAATTCAAGATCAAGAACTCTATTGTTTCTTGCAATTGAATGAATTCATGTTATGGACGATTCATGGAAATTGTTTTCGTAATGAATATGGTCGTTAAGAAAGAGTCAACAGATTATTTCATGGTTAATGAATGAAAAATAGTTCTTGTAACAAGAAGAGGAGCCTAATTATCTTAAGGTGATTACAAAGTCTCATTATTTTGTAATTAAATAAGTTCACATTGGCATGAAATGCTATCCAAGATGAATGACTCATTTGGCTGATAGACGCAAACAGATTTCGAATAATAATGGTGTTAATAATTGTTTGATTTAATTAATATACTTCATTGTTTAGCAATATATGTCAATTTCATTATCGCTTTATCAAAAAGTGTGCTTGTAATCAAATCATTCGACTTGCTATCCAGAAATGATGGGAGGTACTCTTTATTTTAGAATTCAATCAATTAATATAAAAAAGAAATGCAATTCAAGATCAAGAACTCTATTGTTTCTTGCAATTAAATGCATGAAAAATAGATCTTGTAACAAGAATAGGAGCCTAATTATCTTAAGGTGATTAGAATGTCTCATTATTTAGTAATTAAATAAGTTCACATTGGCATCAAATGCTATCCAAGACGAATGATTCATTTGGCTGATAGAAGCAAACAAATTTAGAGTAATAATGGTCTTAATACTTGTTTTATTTAATTAATATACATCATTGTTTAGCAACATATGTCAATTTCATTATCGCTTTATCAAAAAGTGTGCTTGGAATCAAATCATTCGACTTGGTAACCAGAAATGATGGGAGGTACTCTTTATTTTAGAATTCAACCAATTAATATCAATAAGAAATGCAATTCAAGATCAAGAACTTTATTGTTTGTTGCAATTGAATGAATTCATGTTATAGACAATTCATGGAAATTGTTTTCGTAATGAATATGGTCACTAAGAAAGAGTCAATAGATTATTTCATGGTTAATCAATGAAAAATAGTTCTTGTAACAAGAAGAGGAGCCTAATTACTTTAAGGTGATTAGAAAGTCTCATTATTTAATAATTAAATAAGTTCACATTGGCATGAAATGCTATCCAAGAGGAATGACTCATTTGGCTGATGGACGCAAACAGATTTGGAGTAATAATGGTGTTAATACTTGTTTGATTTAATTAATATACTTCATTTGTTAGTGACATATGTCAATTTCATTATCGCTGTATCAAAAAGTGTGTTTGGAATCAAAAGATTCGACATGCTAACCATAAATGATGGGATGTACTGTTTATTTTAGAATTCAACCAATTAATATCAATAAGAAATGCAATTCAAGATCAATAACTCTATTGTTTCTTGCAATTGAATGAATTCATGTTATAGACGATTAATAGAAATTGTTTTCATAATGAATATAGTCGTTAAGAAAGATTCAAAATATAATTTCATGGTTAAAGAATGTAAAATAATTATTGTAACAAGAAGAGGAGCCTCATTAGATTAAGGTGATTAGAAAGTCTCATTAATTAGTAATTAAACAAGTTGACATTGGCATGAAATGCAATCCAAGATGAATGACTCATTTGGCTGATGGACAAACAAATTTGGAGTAATAATGGTGTTAATACTTGTTTGATTTAATTAATATACTTCATTGTTTAGCAACATATGTCAATTTCATTATCGCTTTATCAAAAAGTGGGTTTGGAATCAAATGATTCCACTTGCTATCCAGACATGAGGTGAGCTACTCTTTATTTTAGAATTCAACCAATTAAAATCAATAAGAAAAGCAATTCATGATCGAGAACTCTATTGTTTCTTGCAATTGAATGAATTCATGTTATAGATGATTCATGGAATTCGAGTAATAATAGTTTTAATACTTGTTTGATTTAATTAATACACTTCATTGTTTAGCAACATATGTCAATTTCATTATCGCTTTATCAAAAAGTGTGTTTGGAATCAAAAGATTCGACTTGCTAACCAGAAGTGATGGGAGGTACTCTTTATTTTAGAATTCAACCAATTAATATCAATAAGAAATGCAATTCATGATGAAGAACTCTATTATTTGTTGCAATTGAATGAATTCATGTTATAGACGATTAATGGAAATTGTTTTCATAATGAATATAGTCGTTAAGAAAGAGTCAACATATAATTTCATGGTCAAAGCATGAAAAATAATTCTTGTAACAAGAATAGGAGCCTAATTAGATTAAGGTGATTAGAAAGTCTCATTAATTAGTAATTAAAAAAAATCACATTGGCAGAAAATGCAATCCAACAAGAATGACACATTTGGCTGATGGACCCAAACAAATTTGGAGTAAATAATGGTGTTAATACTTGTTTTTGATTTAAATTAATATACTTCATTGGTTAGCAAACATATGTCAATTTCATTATCGCTGTATCAAAAAGTGTGTTTGGAATCAAAAGATTCGACATACTAATGATAAATGACGGGATGTACTCTTTATTTTAGAATTCAACCAATTAATATCAATAGGAAATGCAATTCGAGTTCAAGAACTCAATTGTTTGTTTGCAATTGATGGAATTCATGTTATAGACGATTCATGGAAATTATTTTCATAATGAATATAGTCGTTAAGAAAGAGTCAACATATAATTTTTCTTGGTCAATGCATAAAAAAAATTGTTCTTGTAATAAGAAGAGGAGCCCAATTATCTTAAGGTGATTAGAAAGTCTCATTATTTAGTAATTAAATAAGTTCACATTGGCATGAAATGCTATCCAAGACGAATGACTCATTTGGCTGATAGACGCAAACAGATTTGGAGTAATAATGGTGTTAATACTTGTTTGATTTAATTAATATACTTCATTGTTTAGCAACATATGTCAATTTCATTATCGTTTTATCAAAAAGTGTGCTTGGAATCAAATGAATCGACTTGCTAACCAGAAATGATGGGAGGTACTCTTTATCTTAGAATTCAACCAATTAATATCAATAAGAAATGCAATTCAAGATCAAGAACTCTATTGTTTGTTGCACTTGAATGAATTCATGTTATAGACGATTCATATAAATTTTTATGATATTGAATATAGTCATTAAGAAAGAGTCAATAGATAATTTCATGGTTAAAGAATGTAAAATTGTTCTTGTAACAAGAAGAGGAGCCTAATCAGATTAAGGTGATTAGAAAGCCTCATTAATTTGTAATTAAACAAGTTCACATTGGCATGAAATGGAATCCAACATGAATGACTAATTTGGCTAAGTGACGCAAACAAATTTGGAGTAATAATGGTGTTAATACTTGTTTGATTTAATTAATATACTTCATTGTTTAGCAACATATATCAATTTCATTATCGCTTTATCAAAAAGTGTGCTTGCAATCAAATGATTCGACTTGCTAACCAGAAATGATGGGAGGTACTCTTGATTTTAGAATTCAACCAATTAATATCAATAAGAAATGCAATTCAAGATCATGAACTCTATTGTTTGTTGCAATTGAATGAATTCATGTTATAGACAATTCATGGAAATTGTTATGATAATGAATATAATCATTAAGAAAGAGTTAACAGATAATTTCATGGTTAAAGAATGTAAAATAGTTCTTGTAACAAGAAGAGGAGCCTCATTAGATTAAGGTGATTAGAAAGTCTCATTAATTAGTAATTAAACAAGTTCACATTGGCATGAAATGCAATCCAAGATGAATGCCTCATTTGGCTGATGGACGCAAACAAATTTTGAGTTATAATGGTGTTAATACTTGTTTGATTTAATTAATATACTTCATTGTTTCGCAACATATGTCAATTTCATTATCGTTTAATCAAAAAGTGTGTTTGGAATCAAATAATTCGACTTGCTAACCAGAAATGAGGCGAAGTACTCTTTGTCTTAGAATTCAACCCATTAATATCAATAAGAAAAGTAATTCAAGATCAAGAACTCTATTGTTTCTTGCAATTGAATGAATTCATATTATAGACGATTCATGGAAATTATTTTCGTAATGAATATGGTCGTTAAGAAAGAGTCAATAGATTATTTGATGGCTAATGAATGAAAAATAGTTCTTGTAACAAGAAGAAGATCCTAATTATCTTAAGGTGATTAGAAAGTCTCATTATTTAGTAATTAAATAAGTTCACATTGGCATGAAATGCTATCCAAGATGAATGACTCATTTCGCTAATGGACACAAACAGATTTGGAGTAATAATGGTGTTAATACTTGTTTGATTTAATTAATACACTTCGTTGTTTAGCAACATATGTCAATTTCATTATCACTTTATCAAAAAGTGTGTTTGGAATCAAAAGATTCGACTTGCTAACCAGAAATGATGGGAGGCACTCTTTATTTTAAAATTCAACCAATTAATATCAACAAGAAATGCAATTTAACATCGAGAATTCTATTTTTTTTTTGCAATTGAATGAATTCATGTCATAGACGATTCATGGAAATTGTTTTCATAATGAATATAGTCGTTAAGAAAGAGTCAACATATAATTTCTTGGTCAATGCATAAAAAAATTGTTCTTGTAATAAGAAGAGGAGCCCAATTATCTTAAGGTGATTAGAAAGTCTCATTATTTAGTAATTAAATAAGTTCACATTGGCATGAAATGCTATCCAAGACGAATGACTCATTTGGCTGATAGACGCAAACAGATTTGGAGTAATAATGGTGTTAATACTTGTTTGATTTAATTAATATACTTCATTGTTTAGCAACATATGTCAATTTCATTATCGTTTTATCAAAAAGTGTGCTTGGAATCAAATGAATCGACTTGCTAACCAGAAATGATGGGAGGTACTCTTTATCTTAGAATTCAACCAATTAATATCAATAAGAAATGCAATTCAAGATCAAGAACCCTATTGTTTGTTGCACTTGAATGAATTCATGTTATAGACGATTCATATAAATTTTTATGATAATGAATATAGTCATTAAGAAAGAGTCAATAGATAATTTCATGGTTAAAGAATGTAAAATAGTTCTTGTAACAAGAAGAGGAGCCTAATTAGATTAAGGTAATTAGAAAGCCTCATTAATTTGTAATTAAACAAGTTCACATTGGCATGAAATGCAATCCAACATGAATGACTCATTTGGCTGATAGACGCAAACAGATTTGGAGTAATAATGGTGTTAGTACTTGTTTGATTTAATTAATATACTTCATTCTTTAGCAACATATGTCAATTTCATTATCGCTTTATCAAATAGTGTGTTTGGAATCAAAAGATTCGACTTTCTAACCACAAATGATGGGAGGTACTCTTTATTTTAGAATTCAACCAATTAATATCAGTAAGAAATGGAGTTTAGGATCGAGAATTCTATTTTTTTGTTGCAATTGAATGAATTCATGTTATAGACGATTCATGGAAATTGTTTTTCATAATGAATATAGTCGTTAAAAAAAGAGTCAATAGATAATTTCATGCTTAAAGAATGTAAAATAGTTATTGTAAAAAGAAGAGGAGCCTAACTATCTTGAGGTGATTAGAAAGACTCATTATTTAGTAATTAAATAAGTTCACATTGGCATGAAATGCTATCCAAGACAAATGGCTCATTTGGCTGATAGACGCAAACAGGTTTGGAGTAATAATGGTGTTAATACTTGTTTGATTTAATTAAGATACTTCATTGTTTAGCAATATACGTCAATGTCATTATCGCTTTATCATAAAGTGTGTTTGCAATCAAATGATTTGACTTGCTAACTAGAAATGATGGGAGATACTCTTTATTTTAGAATTCAACCAATTAATATCAATAAGACAAGCAATTCAAGGTCAAGAACTCTATCGTTTCTTGCAATTGAATGAATTCATGTTATAGACGATTCATGGAAATTGTTTTCGAAATGAATATGGTTGTTAGGAAAGAGTCAATAGATTATTTCATGGTTAATGAATGAAAAATAGTTCTTATAACAAGAAGAGGAGCCTAATTATCTTAAGCTGATTAGAAAGTCTCATTATTTTGTAATTAAATAAGTTCACATTGGCATGAAATGCTATCCAAGATGAATGACTCATTTGGCTGATGGACGCAAACAGATTTGGGGTAATAATGGTGTTAATACTTGTTTCATTTAATTAATATACTTCATTGTTTAGCAACATATGTCAATTTCATGATTGCTTTATCAAAAAGTGTGTTTGGAATCAAAAGATTTGACTTGCTAACCATATATGATGGGAGGCACTCTTTATTTTAGAATTCAGCCAATTAATATCAAAAAGAAATGCAATTTAAGATCGAGAACTCTATTTTTTGTTGCAATTGAATAAATTCATGTTACAGACGATTCATGGAAATTGTTTTCATAATGAATATAGTCGTTCAGAAAGAGTCAACAGATAATTTCATGCTTCAAGAATGTAAAATAGTTCTTGTAATTAGAGGAGGAGCCTAATTATCTTAAGGTGATTAGAAATTCTCATTATTTAGTAATTAAATAAGTTCACATTGGCATGAAATGCTATCCAAGACGAATGGCTCATTTGGCCGATACACGCAAACAGATTTGGAGTAATAATGGTGTTAATACTTGTTTGATTTAATTAATATACTTCATTGTTTAGCAACATATGTCAATTTCATTATCGCTTTATCAAAAAGTGTGTTTGGAATCAGAAGATTCGACTTTCTAACCACAAATGATGGGAGGTACTCTTTATTTTAGAATTCAACCATTTAATGTCAATAAGAAATGCAATTTCAGATCGAGAATTGTATTTTTTGTTGCATTTGAATGAATTCATGTTATAGACAATTCAAGGAAATTGTTTTCATAATGAATATAGTTGTTAAGAAAGAGTCAATATATAATTTCTTGGTCAATGCATAAAAAAATAGTTCTTGTAACCAGAAGAGGAGCCTAATTGTCTTATGATGATTAGAAAGTCTCATTATTTAGTAATTAAATAAGTTCACATTGGCATGAAAAGCTATCCAAGACGAATGGCTCATTTGGCTGATGGACGCAAACAGATTTTGAGTAATAATGGTTTTAATACTTGTTTGATTTAATTAATACACTTCGTTGTTTAGCAACATATGTCAATTTCATTATCGCTTTATCAAAAAGTGTGTTTGGAATCAAAAGATTCGACTTGCTAACCAGAAGTGATGGGAGGTACTCTTTATTTTAGAATTCAACCAATTAATATCAATAAGAAATGCAATTCAAGATGAAGAACTCTATTGTTTGTTGCAATTGAATGAATTCATGTTATAGACGATTAATGGAAATTGTTTTCATAATAAATATAGTCGTTAAGAAAGAGTCAACATATAATTTCATGGTCAAAGCATGAAAAATAATTCTTGTAACAAGAATAGGAGCCTAATTAGATTAAGGTGATTAGAAAGTCTCATTAATTAGTAATTAAACAAGTTCACATTGGCATGAAATGCAATCCAACATGAATGACTCATTTGGTTGATGGACGCAAACAAATTTGGAGTAATAATGGTGTTAATACTTGTTTGATTTAATTAATATACTTCATTGGTTAGCGACATATGTCAATTTCATTATCGCTGTATCAAAAAGTGTGTTTGGAATCAAAAGATTCGACATGCTAATCATAAATGACGGGATGTACTCTTTATTTTAGAATTCAACCAATTAATATCAATAAGAAATGCAATTCAAGATCAATAACTCTATTGTTTGTTGCAATTGAATGAATTCATGTTATAGACGATTACTAGAAATTGTTTTCATAATGAATATAGTCGTTAAGAAAGATTCAACATATAATTTCATGGTTAAAGAATGTAAAATAGTTATTGTAACAAGAAGAGGAGCCTCATTAGATTAAGGTGATTAGAAAGTCTCATTAATTAGTAATTAAACAAGTTGACATTGGCATGAAATGCAATCCAAGATGAATGACTCATTTGGCTGATGGACAAACAAATTTGGAGTAATAATGGTGTTAATACTTGTTTGATTTAATTAATATACTTCATTGTTTAGCAACATATGTCAATTTCATTATCGCTTTATCAAAAAGTGGGTTTGGAATCAAATGATTCCACTTGCTATCCAGACATGAGGCGAGCTACTCTTTATTTTAGAATTCAACCAATTAAAATTAATAAGAAAAGCAATTCAAGATCGAGAACTCTATTGTTTCTTGCAATTGAATGAATTCATATTATAGATGATTCATGGAAATTGTTTTCGTAATGAATATGGTCGTTAAGAAAGAGTCAATAGATTATTTCATGGTTAATGAATGAAAAATAGTTCTTGTAACAAGAAGAGGTGCCTAATTATCTTAAGGTGATTAGAAAGTTTCATTATTTAGTAATTAAATAAGTTCACATTGGCATGAAATGCTATCCAAGACGAATGACTCATTTGGTTGATGGACGCAAACAGATTTGGAGTAATAATGGTGTTAATACTTGTTTGATTTAATTAATATACTTCATTGGTTAGCAACATATGTCAATTTCATTATTGCTGCAACAAAAATTGTGTTTGGAATCAAAAGATTCGACATGCTAACCATAAATGATGGGATGTACTCTTTATTTTAGAATTCAACCAATTACTATCAATAGGAAATGCAATTCAAGATCAAGAACTCTATTTTTTGTTGCAATTGAATGAATTCATGTTATATACAATTCATGGAAATTGTTTTCATAATGAATATAGTCATTAAGACAGTGTCAACATGTAATTTCATGGTCAATGCATGAAAAATAATTCTTGTAACAAGAAGAGGAACCTAATTAGCTTGAGGTGATTAGAAAGTCTCATTATTTAGGAACTAAACAAGTTCACATTTGCATGAAATGCAATCCAAGGCGAATGACACATCTGGCTTATGGATGCAAACAAATTTGGAGTAATAATGGTGTTAATGCTTGTTTGATTTAATTAATATACTTCATTGGTTAGCAACATATGTCAATTTCATTATCGTTGTATCAAAAAGTGTGTTTGGAATCAAAAGATTCGACATGCTAACCATAATTGATGGGATGTACTCTTTATTTTAGAATTCAACCAATTAATATCAATAGGAAATGCAATTCGAAATCAAGAACTCTATTGTTTGTTGCAATTGAATGAATTCATGTTATAGACAATTCATGGAAATTGTTTTCATAATGAATATAGACTTTAAGGAGGATTCAACAGATAATTTAATGTTTAATGCATGAAAAATAGTTCTTGTAACAAGAAGAGGAGCCTAATTAGCTTGAGGTGATGAGAACGTCTCACTATTTAGGAACTAAACAAGTTCACATTGGCATGAAATGCAATACAAGGTGAATGACACATTTGGCTGATGGACGCAAATAGATTTGGAGTAATAATGGTGTTAATACTTGGTTGATTTAATTAATATACTTCATTGTTTAGCAACATATGTCAATTTCATTATCGCTTTATTAGAAAGTGAGCTTGGAATGAAATCATTTGACTTGCTAAACAGAAATGATGAGAGGTACTCTTCATTTTGGAATTCAACCAATTAATATCAATAAGAAATACAATTCAAGATCAAGAACTCTATTGTTTGTTGCAATTGAATGAATTCATGTTATAGACGATTAATGGAAATTGTTTTCATAATGAATATAGTCGTTAAGAAAGATTCAACATATAATTTCATGGTCAAAGCATGAAAAATAATTCTTGTAACAAGAATAGGAGCCTAATTAGATTAAGGTGACTAGAAAGTCCCATTAATTAGTAATTAAACAAGTTCACATTGGCTTGAAATACAATCCAAGATGAATGACTCATTTGGCTGATGGACACAAACAAATTTGGAGTAATAATGGTGTTAATACTTGTTTGATTTAATTAACATACATCATTGTTTAGCAACATATGTCAATTTCATTATCGCTTTATCAAATAGTGTGCTTGGAATCAAATCATTCGACTTGCTAACCAGAAATGATGGGAGGTACTCTTTATTTTAGAATTCAACCAATTAATATCAATAAGAAAAGCAATTCAAGATCAAGAACTCTATTGTTTCTTGCAATTGAATGAATTCATGTTATATACGATTCATGGAAATTGTTTTCGTAATGAATATGGTCGTTAAGAAAGAGTCAACAGATTATTTCATGGTTAATGAATGAAAAATAGTTCTTGTAACAAGAAGAGGAGCCTAATTATCTTAAGGTGATTAGAAAGTCTCATTATTTTGTAATTAAATAAGTTCACATTGGCATGAAATGCTTTCCAAGACGAATGACTCATTTGGCTGATAGACGCAAACAGATGTCGAATAATAATGGTGTTAATAATTGTTTGATTTAATTAATATACTTCATTGTTTAGCAACATATGTCAATTTCATTATCGCTTTATCAAAAAGTTTGTTTGGAATCAAATGATTTGACATGCTAACCAGCAATGATGGGAGGTACTCTTTATTTTAGAATTCAACCAATTAATATCAATAAGGAAAGCAATTCAAGGTCAAGAACTCTATTGTTTGTTGCAATTGAATGAATTCATGTTATAGAAGATTGATGGAAATTGTTTTCGTAATGAATATGGTCATTAAGAAAGAGTCAATAGATTATTTCATGGTTAATGAATGAAAAATAGTTCTTGTAACAAGAAGAGGAGCCTAATTACTTTAAGGTGATTAGAAAGTCTCATTATTTAATAATTAAAGAAGTTCACATTGGCATGAAATGCTATCCAAGACGAATGACTCATTTGGCTGACGGACGCAAACAGATTTGGAGTAATAATGGCGTTAATACTTGTTTGATTTAATTAATATACTTCATTGGTTTGCGACATATGTAAATTTCATTATCGCTTTATCAAAAAGTGTGTTTGGAATCAAAAGATTCGACATGCTAACCATAAATGATGGGATGTACTCTTTATTTTAGAATTCAACCAATTAATATCAATAAGAAATGCAATTCAAGATCAACAACTCTATTGTTTGTTGCAATTGAATGAATTCATGTTATAGATGATTTATAGAAATTGTTTTCATAATGAATATAGTCGTTAAGAAAGATTCAACATATAATTTCATGGTTAAAGAATGTAAAATAGTTATTGTAACAAGAAGAGGAGCCTCATTAGATTAAGGTGATTAGAAAGTCTCATTAATTAGTTATTAAACAAGTTGACATTGGCATGAAATGCAATCCAAGATGAATGACTCATTTGGCTGATGGACAAACAAATTTGGAGTAATAATGGTGTTAATACTTGTTTGATTTAATTAATATAATTCATTTCTTAGCAACATATGTCAATTTCATTACCGCTTTATCAAAAAGTGGGTTTGGAATCAAATGATTCAACTTGCTATCCAGAAATGAGGCGAGGTACTGTTTATTTTAGAATTCAACCAATTAATATCAATAAGAAAAGCAATTCACGATCGAGAACTCTATTGTTTCTTGCAATTGAATGAATTCATGTTATAGATGATTCATGGAAATTGTTTTTGTAATGAATATGGTCGTTAAGAAAGAGTCAATAGATTATTTCATGGTTAATGAATGAAAAATAGTTCTTGTAACAAGAAGAGGAGCCTAATTATCTTAAGGTGATTAGAAAGTCTCATTATTTAGTAATTAAATAAGTTCACACTGGCATGAAATACTATCGAAGACGAATGACTCATTTGACTGATAGACGCAAACAGATTTGGAGTAATAATGGTGTTAATACTTGTTTGATTTAATTAATATACTTCATTGTGTAGCAACATATGTCAATTTCATTATCGCTTTATCAAAAAGTGTGTTTGGAATGAAATGATTTGACTTGCTAACCAGAAATGATGGGAGGTACTCTTTATTTTAGAATTCAACCAATTAATATCAATAAGAAAAGTAATTCAAGGTCAAGAACTCTATTGTTTCTTGCAATTGAATGAATTCATGTTACAGACGATTCATGGAAATTGTTTTCATAATGAATATAGTCGTTAAGAACGAGTCAACAGATAATTTCATGCTTAAAGAATGTAAAATAGTTATTTGTAAAAAGAAGAGGAGCCTAATTACTTTAAGGTGATTAGAAAGTCTCATTATTTAATAATTAAATAAGTTCACATTGGCATGAAATGCTATCCAAGACGAATGACTCATTTGGTTGATGGACGCAAACAGATTTGGAGTAATAATGGTGTTAATACTTGTTTGATTTAATTAATATACTTCATTGGTTAGCGACATATGTCAATTTCATTATCACTTTATCAAAAAATGTGCTTGGAATCAAATGATTCGACTTGGTAACCAGAAATGAGGGCAGGAACTCTTTATTTTAGAATTCAACCAATTAATATCAAGAACAAATGCAATTCAAGATCAAGAACTCTATTGTTTGTTGCAATTGAATGAATTCATGTTATAAACGATTAATAGAAACTGTTTTCATAATGAATATAGTCGTTAAGAAAGATTCAACATATAATTTCATGGTTAAAGAATGTAATATAGTTATTGTAACAAGAAGAGCAGCCTCATTAGATTAAGGTGATTAGAAAGTCTCATTAATTAGTAATTAAACAAGTTCACATTGGCATGAAATGCAATCCAAGATGAATGACTCATTTGGCTGATGGACAAACAAATTTGGAGTAATAATGGTGCTAATACTTGTTTGATTTAATTAATATACTTCATTGTTTAGCAACATATGTCAATTTCATTATCGCTTTATCAAAAAGTCAGTTTGGAATCAAATGATTCGATTTGCTATCCAGAAATGAGGCGAGGTACTGTTTATTTTAGAATTCAACCAATTAATATCAATAAGAAAAGCAATTCGCGATCGAGAACTCTATTGTTTCTTGCAATTGAATGAATTCATGTTATAGATGATTCATGGAAATTGTTTTCGTAATGAATATGTTCGTTAAGAAAGAGTCAATAGATTATTTCATGGTTAATGAATGAAAAATAGTTCTTGTAACAAGAAGAGGAGCCTAATTATCTTAAGGTGATTAGAAAGTCTCATTATTTAGTAATTAAATAAGTTCACATTGGCATGAAATACTATCGAAGACGAATGACTCATTTGACTGATAGACGCAAACAGATTTGGAGTAATAATGGTGTTAATACTTGTTTGATTTAATTAATATACTTCATTGTGTAGCAACATATGTCAATTTCATTATCGCTTTATCAAAAAGTGTGTTTGGAATGAAATGATTTGACTTGCTAACCAGAAATGATGGGAGGTACTCTTTATTTTAGAATTCAACCAATTAATATCAATAAGAAAAGTAATTCAAGGTCAAGAACTCTATTGTTTCTTGCAATTGAATGAAATCATGTTACAGACGATTCATGCAAATTATTTTCATAATGAATATAGTCGTTAAGAAAGAGTCAACAGATAATTTCATGCTTAAAGAATGTAAAATAGTTATTGTAAAAAGAAGAGGAGCCTAATTATCTTAAGGTGATTAGAAAGACTCATTATTTAGTAATTAAATAAGTTCACATTGGCATGAAATGCTATCCAAGACGAATGGCTCATTTGGCTGATAGACGCAAACAGGTTTGGAGTAATAATGGTGTTAATACTTGTTTGATTTAATTAGGATACTTCATTGTTTAGCAATATCTGTCAACTTCATTATTGCTTTATCAAAAAGTGTGTTTGGAATCGAATGATTTGACTTGCTAACTAGAAATGATGGGAGATACTCTTTATTTCAGAATTCAACCAATTAATATCAATAAGAAAAGCAATTCAAGGTCAAGAACTCTATTGTTTCTTGCAATTGAATGAATTCATGTTATAGACGATTCATTGAAATTGTTTTCGTAAAGAATATGGTCGTTAAGAAAGAGTCAGTAGATTATTTCATGGTTAATGAATGAAAAATAGTTCTTATAACAAGAAGAGGAGCCTAATTATCTTAAGCTGATTAGAAAGTCTCATTATTTTGTAATTAAATAAGTTCACATTGGCATGAAAAGCTATCCAAGATGAATGACTCATTTGGCTGATAGACGCAAACAGATTTGGAGTAATAATGGTGTTAATACTTGTTTGATTTAATTAATATACTTCATTGTTTAGCACTATATGTCAATTTCATTATCGCTTTATCGAAAAGTGTGTTTGGAATCAGAAGATTCGACTTTCTAACCACAAATCATGGGAGGTACTCTTTATTTTAGAATTCAACCAATTAATATCAACAAGAAATGCAATTTAAGATCGAGAATTCTATTTTTTGTTGCAATTGAATGAATTCATGTTATAGACGATTCATGGAAATTGTTTTCATAATGAATATAGTCGTTAAGAAAGTGTCAACATATAATTTCATGGTCAATGCATAAAAAATAGTTCTTGTAACAGGAAGAGCAGCCTAATTATCTTAAGGTGATTAGAAAGTCTCATTATTTAGTAATTAAATAAGTTCACATTAGCATGAAATGCTATCCAAGACGAATGACTCATTTGGCTGATGGACGCAAACAGATTTGGGGTAATAATGGTGTTAATACTTGTTTCATTTAATTAATATACTTCATTGTTTAGCAACATATGTCAATTTCATGATTGCTTTATCAAAAAGTGTGTTTGGAATCAGAAGATTCGACTTTCTAACCACAAATGATGGGAGGTACTCTTTATTTTAGAATTCAACCATTTAATATCAATAAGAAATGCAATTCAAGATCGAGAATTGTATTTTTTGTTGCATTTGAATGAATTCATGTTATAGACAATTCAAGGAAATTGTTTTCATAATGAATATAGTTGTTAAGAAAGAGTGAATATATAATTTCTTGGTCAATGCATAAAAAAATAGTTCTTGTAACCAGAAGAGGAGCCTAATTGTCTTATGATGATTAGAAAGTCTCATTATTTAGTAATTAAATAAGTTCACATTGGCATGAAAAGCTATCCAAGACGAATGGCTCATTTGGCTGATGGACGCAAACAGATTTCGAGTAATAATGGTTTTAATACTTGTTTGATTTAATTAATACACTTCATTGTTTAGCAACATATGTCAATTTCATTATCGCTTTATCAAAAAGTGTGTTTGGAATCAAAAGATTCGACTTGCTAACCAGAAGTGATGGGAGGTACTCTTTATTTTAGAATTCAACCAATTAATATCAATAAGAAATGCGATTCATGATGAAGAACTCTATTGTTTGTTGCAATTGAATGAATTCATGTTATAGACGATTAATGGAAATTGTTTTCATAATGAATATAGTAGTTAAGAAAGAGTCAACATATAATTTCACGGTCAAAGCATGAAAAATAATTCTTGTAACAAGAATAGGAGCCTAATTAGATGAAGGTGATTAGAAAGTCTCATTAATTAGTAATTAAAAAAAATCACATTGGCAGAAAATGCAATCCAACAAGAATGACACATTTGGCTGATGGACCCAAACAAATTTGGAGTAATAATGGTGTTAATACTTGTTTGATTTAATTAATATACTTCATTGGTTAGCAACATATGTCAATTTCATTATCGCTGTATCAAAAAGTGTGTTTGGAATCAAAAGATTCGACATGCTAATGATAAATGACGGGATGTACTCTTTATTTTAGAATTCAACCAATTAATATCAATAGGAAATGCAATTCGAGTTCAAGAACTCAATTGTTTGTTGCAATTGATGGAATTCATGTTATAGACGATTCATGGAAATTATTTTCATAATGAATATAGTCGTTAAGAAGGAGTCAACATATAATTTCTTGGTCAATGCATAAAAAAATTGTTCTTGTAATAAGAAGAGGAGCCCAATTATCTTAAGGTGATTAGAAAGTCTCATTATTTAGTAATTAAATAAGTTCACATTGGCATGAAATGCTATCCAAGACGAATGACTCATTTGGCTGATAGACGCAAACAGATTTGGAGTAATAATGGTGTTAATACTTGTTTGATTTAATTAATATACTTCATTGTTTAGCAACATATGTCAATTTCATTATCGTTTTATCAAAAAGTGTGCTTGGAATCAAATGAATCGACTTGCTAACCAGAAATGATGGGAGGTACTCTTTATCTTAGAATTCAACCAATTAATATCAATAAGAAATGCAATTCAAGATCAAGAACTCTATTATTTGTTGCACTTGAATGAATTCATGTTATAGATGATTCATATAAATTTTTATGATAATGAATATAGTCATTAAGAAAGAGTCAATAGATAATTTCATGGTTAAAGAATGTAAAATTGTTCTTGTAACAAGAAGAGGAGCCTAATCAGATTAAGGTGATTAGAAAGCCTCATTAATTTGTAATTAAACAAGTTCACATTGGCATGAAATGCAATCCAACATGAATGACTAATTTGGCTAAGTGACGCAAACAAATTTGGAGTAATAATGGTGTTAATACTTGTTTGATTTAATTAATATACTTCATTGTTTAGCAACATATATCAATTTCATTATCGCTTTATCAAAAAGTGTGCTTGCAATCAAATGATTCGACTTGCTAACCAGAAATGATGGGAGGTACTCTTGATTTTAGAATTCAACCAATTAATATCAATAAGAAATGCAATTCAAGATCATGAACTCTATTGTTTGTTGCAATTGAATGAATTCATGTTATAGACAATTCATGGAAATTGTTATGATAATGAATATAATCATTAAGAAAGAGTTAACAGATAATTTCATGGTTAAAGAATGTAAAATAGTTCTTGTAACAAGAAGAGGAGCCTCATTAGATTAAGGTGATTAGAAAGTCTCATTAATTAGTAATTAAACAAGTTCACATTGGCATGAAATGCAATCCAAGATGAATGACTCATTTGGCTGATGGACGCAAACAAATTTTGAGTTATAATGGTGTTAATACTTGTTTGATTTAATTAATATACTTCATTGTTTCGCAACATATGTCAATTTCATTATCGTTTAATCAAAAAGTGTGTTTGGAATCAAATAATTCGACTTGCTAACCAGAAATGAGGCGAAGTACTCTTTGTCTTAGAATTCAACCCATTAATATCAATAAGAAAAGTAATTCAAGATCAAGAACTCTATTGTTTCTTGCAATTGAATGAATTCATATTATAGACGATTCATGGAAATTATTTTCGTAATGAATATGGTCGTTAAGAAAGAGTCAATAGATTATTTGATGGCTAATGAATGAAAAATAGTTCTTGTAACAAGAAGAAGATCCTAATTATCTTAAGGTGATTGGAAAGTCTCATTATTTAGTAATTAAATAAGTTCACATTGGCATGAAATGCTATCAAAGATGAATGACTCATTTCGCTAATGGACGCAAACAGATTTGGAGTAATAATGGTGTTAATACTTGTTTGATTTAATTAATACACTTCGTTGTTTAGCAACATATGTCAATTTCATTATCACTTTATCAAAAAGTGTGTTTGGAATCAAAAGATTCGACTTGCTAACCAGAAATGATGGGAGGCACTCTTTATTTTAAAATTCAACCAATTAATATCAACAAGAAATGCAATTTAACATCGAGAATTCTATTTTTTTTGCAATTGAATGAATTCATGTTATAGACGATTCATGGAAATTGTTTTCATAATGAATATAGTCGTTAAGAAAGAGTCAACATATAATTTCTTGGTCAATGCATAAAAAAATTGTTCTTGTAATAAGAAGAGGAGCCCAATTATCTTAAGGTGATTAGAAAGTCTCATTATTTAGTAATTAAATAAGTTCACATTGGCATGAAATGCTATCCAAGACGAATGACTCATTTGGCTGATAGACGCAAACAGATTTGGAGTAATAATGGTGTTAATACTTGTTTGATTTAATTAATATACTTCATTGTTTAGCAACATATGTCAATTTCATTATCGTTTTATCAAAAAGTATGCTTGGAATCAAATGAATCGACTTGCTAACCAGAAATGATGGGAGGTACTCTTTATCTTAGAATTCAACCAATTAATATCAATAAGAAATGCAATTCACGATCGAGAACTCTATTGTTTGTTGCACTTGAATGAATTCATGTTATAGACGATTCATATAATTTTTTATGATAATGAATATAGTCATTAAGAAAGAGTCAATAGATAATTTCATGGTTAAAGAATGTAAAATAGTTCTTGTAACAAGAAGAGGAGCCTAATTAGATTAAAATGATTAGAAAGCCTCATTAATTTGTAATTAAACAAGTTCACATTGGCATGAAATGCAATCCAACATGAATGACTCATTTGGCTGATAGACGCAAACAGATTTGGAGTAATAATGGTGTTAGTACTTGTTTGATTTAATTAATATACTTCATTCTTTAGCAACATATGTCAATTTCATTATCGCTTTATCAAATAGTGTGTTTGGAATCAAAAGATTCGACTTTCTAACCACAAATGATGGGAGGTACTCTTTATTTTAGAATTCAACCAATTAATATCAGTAAGAAATGGAGTTTAGGATCGAGAATTCTATTTTTTGTTGCAATTGAATGAATTCATGTTATAGACGATTCATGGAAATTGTTTTCATAATGAATATAGTCGTTAAAAAAGAGTCAATAGATAATTTCATGCTTAAAGAATGTAAAATAGTTATTGTAAAAAGAAGAGGAGCCTAACTATCTTAAGGTGATTAGAAAGACTCATTATTTAGTAATTAAATAAGTTCACATTGGCATGAAATGCTATCCAAGACAAATGGCTCATTTGGCTGATAGACGCAAACAGGTTTGGAGTAATAATGGTGTTAATACTTGTTTGATTTAATTAAGATACTTCATTGTTTAGCAATATACGTCAATGTCATTATCGCTTTATCATAAAGTGTGTTTGCAATCAAATGATTTGACTTGCTAACTAGAAATGATGGGAGATACTCTTTATTTTATAATTCAACCAATTAATATCAATAAGACAAGCAATTCAAGGTCAAGAACTCTATCGTTTCTTGCAATTGAATGAATTCATGTTATAGACGATTCATGGAAATTGTTTTCATAATGAATATAGTCGTTAAAAAAGAGTCAATAGATAATTTCATGCTTAAAGAATGTAAAATAGTTATTGTAAAAAGAAGAGGAGCCTAACTATCTTAAGGTGATTAGAAAGACTCATTATTTAGTAATTAAATAAGTTCACATTGGCATGAAATGCTATCCAAGACAAATGGCTCATTTGGCTGATAGACGCAAACAGGTTTGGAGTAATAATGGTGTTAATACTTGTTTGATTTAATTAATATACTTCATTGTTTAGTAATATATGTCAATTTCATTATCGCTTTATCGAAAAGTGTGTTTGGAATCAGAAGATTCGACTTTCTAACCACAAATGATGGGAGGTACTCTTTATTTTAGAATTCAACTAATTAATATCAACAAGAAATGCAATATAAGATCGAGAATTCTATTTTTTGTTGCAATTGAATGAATTCATGTTATAGACAATTCATGGAAATTGTTTTCATAATGAATATAGTCGTTAAGAAAGTGTCAACATATAATTTCATGGTCAATGCATAAAAAATAGTTCTTGCAACAGGAAGCGGAGCCAAATTATCTTAAGGTGATTAGAAAGTCTCATTATTTAGTAATTAAATAAGTTCACATTAGCATGAAATGCTATCCAAGACGAATGACTCATTTGGCTGATGGACGCAAACAGATTTGGGGTAATAATGGTGTTAATACTTGTTTCATTTAATTAAAATACTTCATTGTTTAGCAACATATGTCAATTTCATGATTGCTTTATCAAAAAGTGTGTTTGGAATCAAAAGATTTGACTTGCTAACCATATATGATGGGAGGCACTCTTTATTTTAGAATTCAGCCAATTAATATCAAAAAGAAATGCAATTTAAGATCGAGAACTCTATTTTTTGTTGCAATTGAATAAATTCATGTTACAGACGATTCATGGAAATTGTTTTCATAATGAATATAGTCGTTCAGAAAGAGTCAACAGATAATTTCATGCTTCAAGAATGTAAAATAGTTCTTGTAATTAGAGGAGGAGCCTAATTATCTTAAGGTGATTAGAAATTCTCATTATTTAGTAACTAAATAAGTTCACATTGGCATGGAATGCTATCCAAGACGAATGGCTCATTTGGCTGATACACGCAAACAGATTTGGAGTAATAATGGTGTTAATACTTGTTTGATTTAATTAATATACTTCATTGTTTAGCAACATATGTCAATTTCATTATCGCTTTATCAAAAAGTGTGTTTGGAATCAGAAGATTCGACTTTCTAACCACAAATGATGGGAGGTACTCTTTATTTTAGAATTCAACCATTTAATATCAATAAGAAATGCAATTTAAGATCGAGAATTGTATTTTTTGTTGCATTTGAATGAATTCATGTTATAGACAATTCAAGGAAATTGTTTTCATAATGAATATAGTTGTTAAGAAAGAGTCAATATATAATTTCTTGGTCAATGCATAAAAAAATAGTTCTTGTAACCAGAAGAGGAGCCTAATTGTCTTATGATGATTAGAAAGTCTCATTATTTAGTAATTAAATAAGTTCACATTGGCATGAAAAGCTATCCAAGACGAATGGCTCATTTGGCTGATGGACGCAAACAGATTTTGAGTAATAATGGTTTTAATACTTGTTTGATTTAATTAATACACTTCGTTGTTTAGCAACATATGTCAATTTCATTATCGCTTTATCAAAAAGTGAGTTTGGAATCAAAAGATTCGACTTGCTAACCAGAAGTGATGGGAGGTACTCTTTATTTTAGAATTCAACCAATTAATATCAATAAGAAATGCAATTCAAGATGAAGAACTCTATTGTTTGTTGCAATTGAATGAATTCATGTTATAGACGATTAATGGAAATTGTTTTCATAATGAATATAGTCGTTAAGAAGGAGTCAACATATAATTTCATGGTCAAAGCATGAAAAATAATTCTTGTAACAAGAATAGGAGCCTAATTAGATTAAGGTGATTAGAAAGTCTCATTAATTAGTAATTAAACAAGTTCACATTGGCATGAAATGCAGTCCAACATGAATGACTCATTTGGTTGATGGACGCAAACAAATTTGAAGTAATAATGGTGTTAATACTTGTTTGATTTAATTAATATACTTCATTGGTTAGCGACATATGTCAATTTCATTATCGCTGTATCAAAAAGTGTGTTTGGAATCAAAAGATTCGACATGCTAATCATAAATGACGGGATGTACTCTTTATTTTAGAATTCAACCAATTAATATCAATAGGAAATGCAATTCGAGTTCAAGAACTCAATTGTTTGTTGCAATTGATGGAATTCATGTTATAGACGATTCATGGAAATTATTTTCATAACGAATATAGACGTTAAGAAAGATTCAACAAATAATTTAATGGTTAATGCATGAAAAATAGTTCTTGTAACAAGAAGAGGAGCCTAATTAGATTAAGGTGATTAGAAAGTCTCATTAATTATTAATTAAACAAGTTCACATTGGCATGAAATGCAATGCAACATGAATGACTAATTTGGCTAAGTTACGCAAACAAATTTGGAGTAATAATGGTGTTAATACTTGTTTGATTTAATTAATATACTTCATTGATTAGCAACATATGTCAATTTCATTATCGCTTTATCAAAAAGTGCGCTTGGAATCAAATGATTTGACTTGCTAACCAGAAATGATGGGAGGTACTCTTGATTTTAGAAGTCAACCAATTAATATCAATAAGAAATGCAATTCAAGATCATGAACTCTATTGCTTGTGGCAATTGAATGAATTCATGTTATAGACGATTCATGGAAATTGTTATGATATTGAATATAGTCATTAAGAAAGAGTTAACAGATAATTTCATGGTTAAAGAATGTAAAATAGTTCTTGTAACAAGAAGAGGAGCCTCATTAGATTAAGGTGATTAGAAAGTCTCTTTAATTCGTAATTAAACAAGTTCACATTGGCATGAAATTCAATCCAAGATGAATGACTCTTTTCACTGATGGACGCAAACAAATTTGGAGTAATAATGGTGTTAATACTTGTTTGATTTAATTAATATACTTCATAGTTTAGCAACATATCCCAATTTCATTATCGCTTTATCAAAAAGTGTGCTTGGAATCAAATGATTCGACTTGCTATCCAGAAATGATGGGAGGTACTCTTGATTTTAGAATTCAACCAATTAATATCAATAAGAAATGCAATTCAAGATCATGAACTCTATTGTTTGTTGTAATTGAATGAATTCATGTTATAGACGATTCATGGAAATTGTTATGATAATGAATATAGTCATTAAGACAGAGTTAACGGATAATTTCATGGTTAAAGAATGTAAAATAATTCTTGTAACAAGAAGAGGAGCCTCATTAGATTAAGGTGATTGGAAAGTCTCATTAATTAGTAATTAAACAAGTTTACATTGGCATGAAATTCAATCCAAGATGAATGACTCATTTCGCTGATCGACGCAAACAAATTTGGAGTAATAATGGTGTTAATACTTGTTTGATTTAATTAATATACTTCATTGTTTAGCAACATATGTCAATTTTATTATCGTTTTATCAAAAAGTGTGTTTGGAATCAAATAATTCGACTTGCTAACCAGAAATGAGGCAAGGTACTCTTTATTTTAGAATTCAACCAATTAATATCAATAAGAAAAGCAATTCAAGATCAAGAACTCTATTGTTTCTTGCAATTGAATGAATTCACGTTATAGACGATTCATGGAAATTATTTTCGTAATGAATATGGTCGTTAAGAAAGAGTCAATAGATTATTTGATGGTTAATGAATGAAAAATAGTTCTTGTAACAAGAAGAGGAGCCTAATTATCTTAAGGTGATTAGAAAGTCTCATTATTTAGTAATTAAATAAGTTCACATTGGCATGAAATGCTATCCAAGACGAATGACTCATTTCGCTAATGGACGCGAACAGATTTGGAGTAATAATGGTGTTAATACTTGTTTGATTTAATTAATACACTTCGTTGTTTAGCAACATATGTCAATTTCATTATCGTTTTATCAAAAAGTGTGTTTGGATTCAAAAGATTCGACTTGCTAACCAGAAATGATGGGAGGCACTCTTTATTTTAGAATTCAACCAATTAATATCAACAAGAAATGCAATTTAAGATCGAGAATTCTATTTTTTCTTGCAATTGAATGAATTCATGTTATAGACGATTCATGGAAATTGTTTTCATAATGAATATAGTCGTTAAGAAAGAGTCAACATATAATTTCTTGGTCAATGCATAAAAAAATTGTTCTTGTAATTAGAAGAGGAGCCCAATTATCTTAAGGTGATTAGAAAATCTCATTATTTAGTAAATAAATAAATTCACATTGGCATGAAATGCTATCCAAGACGAATGACTCATTTGGCTGATAGATGCAAACAGATTTGGAGTAATAATGGTGTTAATACTTGCTTGATTTAATTAATATACTTCATTGTTTAGCAACATATGTCAATTTCATTATCGTTTTATCAAAAAGTGTGCTTGGAATCAAATGAATTGACTTGCTAACCAGAAATGATGGGAGGTACTCTTTATCTTAGAATTCAACCAATTAATATCAATAAGAAATGCAATTCAAGATCAAGAAATCTATTGTTTGTTGCACTTGAATGAATTCATGTTATAGACGATTCCTATAAATTTTTATGATAATGAATATAGTCATTAAGAAAGAGTCAATAGATAATTTCATGGTTAGAGAATGTAAAATAGTTCTTGTAACAAGAAGAGGAGCCTCATTAGATTAAGGTGATTAGAAAGTCTCATTAATTTGTAATTAAACAAGTTCACATTGGCATGAAATGCAATCCAAGATGAATGACTCATTTGGCTGATGGACGCAAACAAATTTGGAGTAATAATGGTGTTAATACTTGTTTGATTTAATTAATATACTTCATTGTTTAGCAACATATGTCAATTTCATTATCGTTTTATCAAAAAGTGTGTTTGGAATCAAAAGATTCCACTTGCTAACCGCAAATGATGGCAGGTACTCTTTATTTTAGAATTCAACCAATTAATATCAATAGCAAATGCAATTCAAGATCAAGAACTCTATTGTTTGTTGCAATTGAATGAATTCATGTTATAGACAATTCATGGAAATTGTTGTCATAATAAATATTGTTGTTAAGAAAGAGTCAACAGATAATTTCATGGTTAATGGATGTAAAATAGTTCTTGCAACAAAAAGAGGAGCCTAATTAGATTAAGGTGACTTGAAAGTCTCATTATTTAGTAATTAAATAAGTTCACATTGGCATGAAATGCTATCCAAGACAAATGACTCATTTGGCAGATAGACGCAAACAGATTCGGAGTAATAATGTTTTTAATACTTGTTTGATTTAATTAATATACTTTATTGTTTAGCAAACATATGTTAATTTCATTATCGCTTTATCAAAAAGTGTGGTTGGAATCAAATGATTTGAGTTGCTAACCAGAAAAGATGGGAGGTACTCTTAATTTAGAATTCAACCAATTAATATCAATAAGAAATGCAATTCAAGATCAAGAACTCTATTGTTTGTTGAAATTGAATGAATTCATGTTATAGACAATTCATGGAAATTGTTATCATAATGAATATAGTTGTTAAGAAATAGTGAACAGATAATTTCATGGTTAGTGAATGTAAAATAGTTCTTGTAACAAGAAGAGGAGCCTAATTAGCTTAAGGTGATTAGAAAGTCTCATTAATTAGTAATTAGACAAGTTCACATTGGCATGAAATGCAATCCAAGATGAATGGCTCATTTGGCTGATGGATGCAAACAAATTTGGAGTAATAATGGTGTTAACAGTTTTTTGATTTAATTAGCAACATATGTCAATTTCATTATCACTTTATTAGAAAGTGTGTTTGGAATCAAATGATTCGACTTGCTAACCTGAAATGATGGGAGGTACTCTTTATTTTAGAATTCAACCAATTAATATCAATAAGAAAAGCAATTCAAGATCAAGAACTATATTATTTGGTGCAATTGAATGAATTCATGTTATAGACGATTCATGGAAATTGTTTTCGTAATGAATATGGTCGTTAAGAAAGAGTCAACAGATTATTTCATGGTTAATGAATGAAAAATAGTTCTTGTAACAAGAAGAGGAACCTAATTATCTTAAGGTGATTAGAAAGTCTCATTATTTAGTAATTAAATAATTTCACATTGGCATGAAATGATATCCAAGATGAATGACTCATTTCGCTGATGGACGCAAACCGATTTGGAGTTATAATGGTGTTAATACTTGTTTGATTTAATTAATATACTTCATTGTTTAGCAAGATATGTCAATTTCATTTTTGCTTTATCAAAAAGTGTGTTTGGAATCAAAAGATTCAACTTGCTAACCACAAATGATGGCAGGTACTCTTTATTTTAGAATTCAACCAATTTATATGATATAAGCAATGCAATTTAAGATCGATAATTCTATTTTTTCCTGCAATTGCTTGAATTCATATTATGGACGATTCATGGAAATTGTTTTCATAATGAATATAGTCCTTAAGAAAGAGTCAACATATAATTTCATGGTCAATGCATAAAAAGTATTTCTTTTAACCAGTAGAAGAGCCTAATTATTTTAAGGTGATTAGAAAGTCTCATTATATAGTAATTAAAGAAGTTAACATTGGCATGAAATGCTATCCAAGAAGAATGACTCATTTGGCTGATGGGAGCAAACAGATTTGGAGTAATAATGGTGTTAATACTTGTTTGATTTAATAAACATACTTCATTGTTTAGCAACATATATCAATTTCTTCATCGCTTTATCAAAAAGTGTGCTTGGAATCAAATGATTCGACTTGCTATTAGAAATGATGAGAGGTACTATTTATTTTAGAATTCAACCAATTAATATCAATAAGAAATGCAATTGAAGATCAAGAATTCTATTTTTTCTTGTAATTGAATGAATTCATGTTATAGACGATTCATGAAAATTGTTTTCATAATGAATATAGTCGTTAAGAAAGAGTCAACATGTAATTTCATGGTCAATGCATGAAAGATAATTCTTTTAACAAGAAGAGGAGCCTAATTAGCTTGAGGTGATTAGAAAGTTTCATTATTTAGGAACTAAACAAGTTCACATTGACATGAAATGCAATGCAAGGTGAATGACACATTTGGCTGATGGATGCAAATAGATTTGGAGTAGTAATGGTGTTAATACTTGTTTGATTTAATTAATATACTTCATTGGTTAGCAACATATGTCAATTTCATTATCGTTGTATCAAAAAGTGTGTTTGGAATCAAAAGATTCGACATGCTAACCGTAATTGATGGGATGTACGCTTTATTTTAGAATTCAACCAATTAATATCAATAGGAGATGCAATTCGAGATGAAGAACTCTATTGTTTGTTGCAATTGAATGAATTCATGCCATAGACGATTCATGGAAATTGTTTTGATAATGATATAGTCGTTAAGATAGAGTGAACAGATTATTTCATTATTAATGAATGTAAAATAGTTCTTGTAACAAGAAGAGGAGCCTAATTAGCTTCAGGTGATTAGAAAGTCTCATTAATTAGTAATTAGACAAGTTCACATTGGCATGAAATGCAATCCAAGATGAATGACTCATTTGGCTAATGGATGCAAACAAATTTGGAGTAATAATGGTGTTAATACTTGTTTGATTTAATTAATATACTTCATTGTTTAGCAACATATGTCAATTTCATTATCGCTTTATCAGAAAGTGTGTTTGGAATCAAATGATTCAACTTGCTAACCTGAAATGATGGGAGGTACTCTTTATTTTAGAATTCAACCAATTAATATCAATAAGAAAAGCAATTCAAGATCAAGAACTCTATTGTTTGTTGCAATTGAATGAATTCATGTCATACACTATTCATGGAAATTGTTTTCGTAATTAATATGGTCGTTAAGAAAGAGTCAACAGATTATTTCATGGTTAATGAATGAAAAATAGTTCTTGTAACAAGAAGAGGAGCCTAATTATATTAAGGTGATTAGAAAGTCTCATTGTTTAGTAATTAAATAAGTTCACATTGGCATGAAATGATATCGAAGACGAATGACTCCTTTGGCTGATGGACGCAAAAAGATTTGTAGTAATAATGGTGTTAATACTTGTTTGATTTAATTAATAAGCTTCATTGGTTAGCAACATATGTCAATTTCATTATCGCTATATCAAAAAGTGTGCTTGGAATCAAATGATTCGACATGCTAACCATAAATGACGGGATGTACTCTTTATTTTAGAATTCAACCAGTTAATATCAATAGGAAATGCAATTCAAGATGAAGAACTCTATTGTTTGTTGCAATTTAATGAATTCATGTTATAGACGATTCATGGAAATTGTTTTCGTAATGAATATAGACATTAAGAAAGATTTAACAAATAATTTAATGGTTAATGCATGAAAAAAAGTTCTTGTAACAAGAAGAGGAGCCTAATTACTTTAAGGTGATTAGAAAGACTCATTATTTAGTAATTAAATAAGTTCACATTGGCATGAAATGCTATCCAAGACGAATGACTCATTTGGCTAATGGACGCAAACAGATTTGGAGTAATAATGGTGTTAATACTTGTTTGATTTAATTAATATACTTCATTGGTTAGCGACATATGTCAATTTCATTATCGCTGTATCAAAATGTGTATTTGGAATCAAAAGATTCGACATGCTAACAATAAATGATGGGATGTACTCTTTATTTTAGAATTCAACCAATTAATATCAATAGGAAATGCAATTCGAGATCAAGAACTCTATTGTTTGTTGCAATTGAATGAATTCATGTTATAGACGATTCATGGAAATTGTTTTCGTAATGAATATAGACGTTAAGAAAGATTCAACAGATAATTTAATGGTTAATGCATGAAAAATAGTTCTTGTAACAAGAAGAGGAGCCTAATTAGCTTGAGGTGACTAGAAAGTCTCATTATTTAGGAACTAAACAAGTTCACATTGGCATGAAATGCAATCCAAGGTGAATGACACAAATAGGTTTGGAGTAATAATGGTGTTAATACTTGTTTGATTTAATTAATATGCTTCATTGGTTAGCGACATATGTCAATTTCATTATCGCTATATCAAAAAGTGAGCTTGGAATGAAATGATTCGACATGCTAACCATAATTGATAGGATGTACTCTTTATTTTAGAATTCAACTAATTAATATCAATAGGAGATGCAATTCAAGATCAAGAACTCTATTGTTTGTTGCAATTGAATGAATTCATGTCATAGACGATTCATGGAAATTGTTTTCATAATGAATATAGTCATTAAGAAAGAGTCAACAGATTATTTCATGGTTAATCAATGAAAAATAGTTCTTGTAACAAGAAGAGGAGCCTAATTACTTTAAGGTGATTAGAAAGTCTCATTATTTAGTAATTAAATAAGTTCACATTGGCATGAAAAGCTATCCCAGACGAATGACACTTTTTGTTGATTAACGCAAACAAATTTGGAGTAATAATGGTGTTAATACTTGTTTGATTTCATTAATATACTTCATTGGTTAGCAATATATGTCAATTTCATTATCGCTGTATCAAAAAGTGTGTTTGGAATCAAAAGATTCGACATGCTAACCATAAATGATGGGAGATACTCTTTATTTTAGAATTCAACCAATCAATATCAATAAGAAAAGCAATTCAAGGTCAAGAACTCTATTGTTTTTTGCAATTGAATGAATTCATGTTATAGACGATTCATGGAAATTGTTTTCATAATGAATATGGTTGTTAAGAAAGAGTCAATAGATTATTTCATGGTGAATGAATGAAAAATAGTTCTTATAACAAGAAGAGGAGACTAATTATCTTAAGGTGATTAGAAAGTCTCATTATTTTGTAATTAAATAAGTTCACATTGGCATGAAATGCTATCCAAGACGAATGACTCATTTGGCTGATAGACGCAAACAGATTTGGAGTAATAATGGTGTTAATACTTGTTTGATTTAATTAATATACTTCATTTTTTTGCAACATATGTCAATTTCATTATCGCTTTATCAAACAGTGTGTTTGGAATCGAATGATTCGACTTTCTAACCACAAATTATGGGAGATACTCTTTATTTTAGAATTCAACCAATTAATATCAACAAGAAAAGCAATTCAAGGTCAAGAACTCTATTGTTTGTTGCAATTGAATGAATTCATGTTATAGACGATTCATGGAAATTGTTTTCGTAATGAATGTGGTCGTTAAGAAAGAGTCAATCAATTATTTCATGGTTAATGAATGAAAAATAGTTCTTATAACAAGAAGAGGAGCCTAATTATCTTAAGGTGATTAGAAAGTCTCATTATTTTGTAATTAAATAAGTTCACATTGGCATGAAATGCTATCCAAGACGAATGACTTATTTGGCTGATAGACGCAAACAGATTTGGAGTAATAATGGTGTTAATACTTGTTTGATTTAATTAATATACTTCATTGTTTTGCAACATATGTCAATTTCATTATCACTTTATCAAACAGTGTGTTTGGAATCGAATGATTCGACTTGCTAACCACAAATGATGGGAGATACTCTTTATTTTTGAATTCAACCAATTAATATCAACAAGAAATGCAATTTACGATCGAGAATTCTATTTTTTGTTGCAATTGAATGGATTCATGTTTAAAACGATTCATGGAAATTGTTTTCATAATGAATATAGTCGTTAAGAAAGTGTCAACATATAATTTCATCGTCAATGCATAAAAAATAGTTCTTGTAACAAGCAGAGGAGCCTAATTATCTTAAGGTGATTAGAAAGTCTCATTATTTAGTAATTAAATAAGTTCACATTGGCATGAAATGCTATCCAAGACAAATGACTCCTTTGGCTGATGGATGCAAACAACTTTGGAGTAATAATGGTGTTAATACTTGTTTCATTTAATTAATATACTTCATTGTTTAGCAACATATGTCAATTTCATTATCGCTTTATCAAAAAGTGTGTTTGGAATCAGAAGATTCAGTTTTCTAACCATAAATGATTGGAGGTACTCTTTATTTTAGAATTCAACCATTTAATATCAATAAGAAATGCAATTTAAGGTCGAGAATTTTATTTTTTGTTGCATTTGAATGAATTCATGTTCTAGACAATTCAAGGAAATTGTTTTCATAATGAATATAGTCGTTAAGAAAGAGTCAACATATAATTTCTTGGTTAATGCATAAAAAAATAGTTCTTGTAACCAGAGGAGGAGCCTAATTGTCTTATGATTATTAGAAAGTCTCATTATTTAGTAATTAAATAAGTTCACATTGGCATGAAAAGCTATCCAAGACGAATGACTCATTTGGCTGATGGACGCAAACAGATTTCGAGTAATAATGGTGTTAATACTTGTTTGATTTAATTAATACACTTCGTTGTTTAGCAACATATGTCAATTTCATTATCGCTGTATCAAAAAGTGTGTTTGGAATCAAAAGATTCAACATGCTAACCATAAATGATGGGAGATACTCTTTATTTTAGAATTCAACCAATTAATATCAATAAGAAAAGCAATTCAAGGTCAAGAACTCTATTGTTTTTTGCAATTGAATGAATTCATGTTATAGACGATTCATGGAAATTGTTTTTGTAATGAATATGGTCGTTAAGAAAGAGTCAATAGATTATTTCATGGTGAATGAATGAAAAATAGTTCTTATAACAAGAAGAGGAGCCTAATTATCTTAAGGTGATGAGAAAGTCTCATTATTTAGTAATTAAATAAGTTCACATTGGCATGAAAAGCTATCCAAGACGAATGACTCATTTGGCTGATGGACGCAAACAGATTTCGAGTAATAATGGTGTTAATACTTGTTTGATTTAATTAATACACTTCGTTGTTTAGCAACATATGTCAATTTCATTATCGTTTTATCAAAAAGTATGTTTGGAATCAAAAGATTCAACTTGCTAACCGCAAATGATGGCAGGTACTCTTTATTTTAGAATTGAACCAATTAATATCAATAGCAAATGCAATTCAAGATCAAGAACTCTATTGTTTGTTGCAATTGAATGAATTCATGTTATAGACAATTCATGGAAATAGTTGTCATAATGAATATTGTTGTTAAGAACAACAGATAATTTCATGGTTAATGGATGTAAAATAGTTCTTGTAACAAGAAGAGGAGCCTAATTAGATTAAGGTGATTTGAAAGTCTCATTATTTAGTAATTAAATAAGTTCACATTGGCATGAAATGCTATCCAAGACAAATGACTCCTTTGGCTGATGGACGCAAACAAATTTGGAGTAATAATGGTGTTAATACTTGTTTCATTTAATTAATATACTTCATTGTTTAGCAACATATGTCAATTTCATTATCGCTTTATCAAAAAGTGTGTTTGGAATCAAAAGATTCAACATGCTAACCATAAATGATGGGAGATACTCTTTATTTTAGAATTCAACCAATTAATATCAATAAGAAAAGCAATTCAAGGTCAAGAACTCTATTGTTTTTTGCAATTGAATGAATTCATGTTATAGACGATTCATGGAAATTGTTTTCGTAATGAATATGGTCGTTAAGAAAGAGTCAATAGATTATTTCATGGTGAATGAATGAAAAATAGTTCTTATAACAAGAAGAGGAGCCTAATTATCTTATGATTATTAGAAAGTCTCATTATTTAGTAATTAAATAAGTTCACATTGGCATGAAAAGCTATCCAAGACGAATGACTCATTTGGCTGATGGACGCAAAAACAGATTTTGAGTAATAATGGTGTTAATACTTGTTTGATGTAATTAATACACTTCGTTGTTTAGCAACATATGTCAATTTCATTATCGCTGTATCAAAAAGTGTGTTTGGAATCAAAAGATTCAACATGCTAACCATAAATGATGGGAGATACTCTTTATTTTAGAATTCAACCAATTAATATCAATAAGAAAAGCAATTCAAGGTCAAGAACTCTATTGTTTTTTGCAATTGAATGAATTCATGTTATAGACGATTCATGGAAATTGTTTTTGTAATGAATATGGTCGTTAAGAAAGAGTCAATAGATTATTTCATGGTGAATGAATGAAAAATAGTTCTTATAACAAGAAGAGGAGCCTAATTATCTTAAGGTGATTAGAAAGTCTCATTATTTTTTGTAATTAAAATAAGTTCACATTGGCATGAAATGCTATCCAAGACGAATGACTCATTTGGCTGATAGATGCAAACAGATTTGGAGTAATAATGGTGTTAATACTTGTTTGATTTAATTAATATACCTCATTGTTTAGCAACATATGTCAATTTCATTATCTCTTTATCAAAATGTGTGCTTGGAATCAAATGATTCGACTTGCTAACCACAAATGATGGGAGATACTCTTTATTTTAGAATTCAACCGATTAATATCAATAAGAAATGCAATTCAAGATCATGTACTCTATTGTTTGTTGCAATTGAATGAATTCATGTTATAGACGATTCATGGAAATTGTTATGATAATGAATATAGTCATTAAGAAAGAGTCAACAGATAATTTCATGGTTAAAGAATGTAAAATAGTTCTTGTAACAAGAAGAGGAGCCTCATTAGATTAAGGTGATTAGAAAGTCTCATTAATTAGTAATTAAACAAGTTCACATTGGCATGAAATGCAATCCAAGATGAATGACTCATTTGGCTGATGGACGCAAACAAATTTGGAGTAATAATGGTGTTAATACTTGTTTGATTTAATTAATATACTTCATTGTTTAACAACATATGTCAATTTCATTATCGTTTTATCAAAAAGTGTGGTTGGAATCAAAAGATTCAACTTGCTAACCGCAAATGATGGCAGGTACTCTTTATTTTAGAATTGAACCAATTAATATCAATAGCAAATGCAATTCAAGATCAAGAACTCTATTGTTTGTTGCAATAGAATGAATTCATGTTATAGACAATTCATGGAAATTGTTGTCATAATGAATATTGTTGTTAAGAAAGAGTCAACAGATAATTTCATGGTTAATGGATGTAAAATAGTTCTTGTAACAAGAAGAGGAGCCTAATTAGATTAAGGTTATTTGAAAGTCTCATTATTTAGTAATTAAATAAGTTCACATTGGTATGAAATGCTATCCAAGACGAATGACTCATTTGGCTGATGGACAAACAGATTTCGAGTAATAATGGTGTTAATACTTGTTTGATTTAATTAATACACTTCGTTGTTTAGCAACATATGTCAATTTCATTATCGCTGTATCAAAAAGTGTGTTTGGAATCAAAAGATTCGACATGCTAACCATAAATGATGGGATGTACTCTTTATTTTAGAATTCAACCAATTAATATCAATAAGAAAAGCAATTCAAGGTCAAGAACTCTATTGTTGTTTGCAATTGAATGAATTCATGTTATAGACGATTCATGGAAATTGTTTTCGTAATGAATATGGTCGTTAAGAAAGAGTCAATAGATTATTTCATGGTTAATGAATGAAAAATAGTTCTTATAACAAGAAGAGGAGCCTAATTATCTTAAGGTGATTAGAAAGTCTCATTATTTTGTAATTAAATAAGTTCACATTGGCATGAAATGCTATCCAAGACGAATGACTCATTTGGCTGATAGATGCAAACAGATTTGGAGTAATAATGGTGTTAATACTGGTTTGATTTAATTAATATACCTCATTGTTTAGCAACATATGTCAATTTCATTATCTCTTTATCAAAATGTGTGCTTGGAATAAAATGATTCGACTTGCTAACCACAAATGATGGGAGATACTCTTTATTTTAGAATTCAACCGATTAATATCAATAAGAAATGCAATTCAAGATCATGAACTCTATTGTTTGTTGCAATTGAATGAATTCATGTTATAGACGATTCATGGAAATTGTTATGATAATGAATATAGTCATTAAGAAAGAGTCAACAGATAATTTCATGGTTAAAGAATGTAAAATAGTTCTTGTAACAAGAAGAGGAGCCTCATTAGATTAAGGTGATTAGAAAGTCTCATTAATTAGTAATTAAACAAGTTCACATTGGCATGAAATGCAATCCAAGATGAATGACTCATTTGGCTGATGGACGCAAACAAATTTGGAGTAATAATGGTGTTAATACTTGTTTGATTTAATTAATATACTTCATTGTTTAGCAACATATGTCAATTTTATTATCGTTTTATCAAAAAGTATGTTTGGAATCAAAAGATTCAACTTGCTAACCGCAAATGATGGCAGGTACTCTTTATTTTAGAATTGAACCAATTAATATCAATAGCAAATGCAGTTCAAGATCAAGAACTCTATTGTTTGTTGCAATTGAATGAATTCATGTTATAGACAATTCATGGAAATAGTTGTCATAATGAATATTGTTGTTAAGAACAACAGATAATTTCATGGTTAATGGATGTAAAATAGTTCTTGTAACAAGAAGATGAGCCTAATTAGATTAAGGTGATTTGAAAGTCTCATTATTTAGTAATTAAATAAGTTCACATTGGCATGAAAAGCTATCCCAGACGAATGACACCTTTTGTTGATTAACGCAAACAAATTTGGAGTAATAATGGTGTTAATACTTGTTTGATTTCATTAATATACTTCATTGGTTAGCAATATATGTCAATTTCATTATCGCTGTATCAAAAAGTGTGTTTGGAATCAAAAGATTCGACATGCTAACCATAAATGATGGGAGATACTCTTTATTTTAGAATTCAACCAATCAATATCAATAAGAAAAGCAATTCAAGGTCAAGAACTCTATTGTTTTTTGCAATTGAATGAATTCATGTTATAGACGATTCATGGAAATTGTTTTCGTAATGAATATGGTCGTTAAGAAAGAGTCAATAGATTATTTCATGGTGAATGAATGAAAAATAGTTCTTATAACAAGAAGAGGAGCCTAATTATCTTATGATTATTAGAAAGTCTCATTATTTAGTAATTAAATAAGTTCACATTGGCATGAAAAGCTATCCAAGACGAATGACTCATTTGGCTGATGGACGCAAACAGATTTTGAGTAATAATGGTGTTAATACTTGTTTGATGTAATTAATACACTTCGTTGTTTAGCAACATATGTCAATTTCATTATCGCTGTATCAAAAAGTGTGTTTGGAATCAAAAGATTCAACATGCTAACCATAAATGATGGGAGATACTCTTTATTTTAGAATTCAACCAATTAATATCAATAAGAAAAGCAATTCAAGGTCAAGAACTCTATTGTTTTTTGCAATTGAATGAATTCATGTTATAGACGATTCATGGAAATTGTTTTTGTAATGAATATGGTCGTTAAGAAAGAGTCAATAGATTATTTCATGGTGAATGAATGAAAAATAGTTCTTATAACAAGAAGAGGAGCCTAATTATCTTAAGGTGATTAGAAAGTCTCATTATTTTGTAATTAAATAAGTTCACATTGGCATGAAATGCTATCCAAGACGAATGACTCATTTGGCTGATAGATGCAAACAGATTTGGAGTAATAATGGTGTTAATACTTGTTTGATTTAATTAATATACCTCATTGTTTAGCAACATATGTCAATTTCATTATCTCTTTATCAAAATGTGTGCTTGGAATCAAATGATTCGACTTGCTAACCACAAATGATGGGAGATACTCTTTATTTTAGAATTCAACCGATTAATATCAATAAGAAATGCAATTCAAGATCATGTACTCTATTGTTTGTTGCAATTGAATGAATTCATGTTATAGACGATTCATGGAAATTGTTATGATAATGAATATAGACATTAAGAAAGAGTCAACAGATAATTTCATGGTTAAAGAATGTAAAATAGTTCATGTAACAAGAAGAGGAGCCTCATTAGATTAAGGTGATTAGAAAGTCTCATTAATTAGTAATTAAACAAGTTCACATTGGCATGAAATGCAATCCAAGATGGATGACTCATTTGGCTGATGGACGCAAACAAATTTGGAGTAATAATGGTGTTAATACTTGTTTGATTTAATTAATATACTTCATTGTTTAACAACATATGTCAATTTCATTATCGTTTTATCAAAAAGTGTGTTTGGAATCAAAGGATTCAACTTGCTAACCGCAAATGATGGCAGGTACTCTTTATTTTAGAATTCAACCAATTAATATCAATAGCAAATGCAATTCAAGATCAAGAACTCTATTGTTTGTTGCAATTGAATGAATTCATGTTATAGACAATTCATGGAAATTGTTGTCATAATGAATATTGTTGTTAAGAAAGAGTCAACAGATAATTTCATGGTTAATGGATGTAAAATAGTTCTTGTAACAAGAAGAGGAGCCTAATTAGATTAAGGTGATTTGAAAGTCTCATTATTTAGTAATTAAATAAGTTCACATTGGTATGAAATGCTATCCAAGACGAATGACTCATTTGGCTGATGGACAAACAGATTTCGAGTAATAATGGTGTTAATACTTGTTTGATTTAATTAATACACTTCGTTGTTTAGTAACATATGTCAATTTCATTATCGCTGTATCAAAAAGTGTGTTTGGAATCAAAAGATTCGACATGCTAACCATAAATGATGGGAGATACTTTTTATTTTAGAATTCAACCAATTAATATCAATAAGAAAAGCAATTCAAGGTCAAGAACTCTATTGTTTTTTGCAATTGAATGAATTCATGTTATAGACGATTCATGGAAATTGTTTTCGTAATGAATATGGTCGTTAAGAAAGAGTCAATAGATTATTTCATGGTTAATGAATGAAAAATAGTTCTTATAACAAGAAGAGGAGCCTAATTATCTTAAGGTGATTAGAAAGTCTCATTATTTTGTAATTAAATAAGTTCACATTGGCATGAAATGCTATCCAAGACGAATGACTCATTTGGCTGATAGATGCAAACAGATTTGGAGTAATAATGGTGTTAATACTGGTTTGATTTAATTAATATACCTCATTGTTTAGCAACATATGTCAATTTCATTATCTCTTTATCAAAATGTGTGCTTGGAATAAAATGATTCGACTTGCTAACCACAAATGATGGGAGATACTCTTTATTTTAGAATTCAACCGATTAATATCAATAAGAAATGCAATTCAAGATCATGAACTCTATTGTTTGTTGCAATTGAATGAATTCATGTTATAGACGATTCATGGAAATTGTTATGATAATGAATATAGTCATTAAGAAAGAGTCAACAGATAATTTCATGGTTAAAGAATGTAAAATAGTTCTTGTAACAAGAAGAGGAGCCTCATTAGATTAAGGTGATTAGAAAGTCTCATTAATTAGTAATTAAACAAGTTCACATTGGCATGAAATGCAATCCAAGATGAATGACTCATTTGGCTGATGGACGCAAACAAATTTGGAGTAATAATGGTGTTAATACTTGTTTGATTTAATTAATATACTTCATTGTTTAGCAACATATGTCAATTTCATTATCGTTTTATCAAAAAGTATGTTTGGAATCAAGAGATTCAACTTGCTAACCGCAAATGATGGCAGGTACTCTTTATTTTAGAATTCAACCAATTAATATCAATAGCAAATGCAATTCAAGATCAAGAACTCTATTGTTTGTTGCAATTGAATGAATTCATGTTATAGACAATTCATGGAAATAGTTGTCATAATGAATATTGTTGTTAAGAACAACAGATAATTTCATGGTTAATGGATGTAAAATAGTTCTTGTAACAAGAAGAGGAGCCTAATTAGATTAAGGTGATTTGAAAGTCTCATTATTTAGTAATTAAATAAGTTCACATTGGCATGAAATGCTATCCAAGACAAATGACTCATTTGGCGGATGGACGCAAACAGATTCGGAGTAATAATGGTTTTAATACTTGTTTGATTTAATTAATATACTTCATTGTTTAGCAACATATGTTAATTTCATTATCGCTTTATCAAAAAGTGTGGTTGGAATCAAATGATTCGAGTTGCTAACCAAAAATGATGGGAGGTACTCTTTATTTTATAATTCAACCAATTAATATCAATAAGAAATGCAATTCAAGATCAAGAACTCTATTGTTTGTTGAAATTGAATGAATTCATGTTATAGACAATTCATGGAAATTGTTATCATAATGAATATAGTCGTTAAGAAATAGTCAACAGATAATTTCATGGTTAATGAATGTAAAATAGTTCTTGTAACAAGAAGAGGAGCCTAATTAGCTTAAGGTGATTAGAAAGTCTCATTAATTAGTAATTAGACAAGTTCACATTGGCATGAAATGCAATCCAAGATGAAGGGCTCATTTGGCTGATGGATGCAAACAAATTTGGAGTAATAATGGTGTTAATACATTTTTGATTTAATTAATATACATCATTGTTTAGCAAAATATGTCAATTTCATTATCGCTTTATTAGAAAGTGTGTTTGGAATCAAATGATTCGACTTGCTAACCTGAAATGATGGGAGGTACTCTTTATTTTAGAATTCAACCAATTAATATCAATAAGAAAAGCAATTCAAGATCAAGAACTCTATTATTTGGTGCAATTGAATGAATTCATGTTATAGACGATTCATGGAAATTGTTTTCGTAATGAATATGGTCGTTAAGAAAGAGTCAACAGATTATTTCATGGTTAATGAATGAAAAATAGTTCTTGTAACAAGAAGAGGAACCTAATTATCTTAAGGTGATTAGAAAGTCTCATTATTTAGTCATTAAATAAGTTCACATTGGCCTGAAATGATATCCAAGACGAATGACTCATTTCGCTGATGGACGCAAACAGATTTGGAGTTATAATGGTGTTAATACTTGTTTGATTTAATTAATATACTTCATTGTTTAGCAAGATATGTCAATTTCATTTTTGCTTTATCAAAAAGTGTGTTTGGAATCAAAAGATTCAACTTGCTAACCACAAATGATGGCAGGTACTCTTTATTTTAGAATTCAACCAATTTATATGAATAAGCAATGCAATTTAAGATCGATAATTCTATTTTTTGCTGCAATTGCTTGAATTCATATTATGGACGATTCATGGAAATTGTTTTCATAATGAATATAGTCCTTAAGAAAGAGTCAACATATAATTTCATGGTCAATGCATGAAAAGTATTTCTTGTAACCAGAAGAAGAGCCTAATTATCTTAAGGTGATTAGAAAGTCTCATTATATAGTAATTAAAGAAGTTAACATTGGCATGAAATGCTATCCAAGATGAATGACTGATTTGGCTGATGGGAGCAAACAGATTTGGAGTAATAATGGTGTTAATACTTGTTTGATTTAATTAATATACCTCATTGTTTAGCAACATATGTCAATTTCATTATCTCTTTATCAAAATGTGTGCTTGGAATCAAATGATTCGACTTGCTAACCACAAATGATGGGAGATACTCTTTATTTTAGAATTCAACCGATTAATATCAATAAGAAATGCAATTCAAGATCATGTACTCTATTGTTTGTTGCAATTGAATGAATTCATGTTATAGACGATTCATGGAAATTGTTATGATAATGAATATAGTCATTAAGAAAGAGTCAACAGATAATTTCATGGTTAAAGAATGTAAAATAGTTCATGTAACAAGAAGAGGAGCCTCATTAGATTAAGGTGATTAGAAAGTCTCATTAATTAGTAATTAAACAAGTTCACATTGGCATGAAATGCAATCCAAGATGGATGACTCATTTGGCTGATGGACGCAAACAAATTTGGAGTAATAATGGTGTTAATACTTGTTTGATTTAATTAATATACTTCATTGTTTAACAACATATGTCAATTTCATTATCGTTTTATCAAAAAGTGTGTTTGGAATCAAAAGATTCAACTTGCTAACCGCAAATGATGGCAGGTACTCTTTATTTTAGAATTCAACCAATTAATATCAATAGCAAATGCAATTCAAGATCAAGAACTCTATTGTTTGTTGCAATTGAATGAATTCATGTTATAGACAATTCATGGAAATTGTTGTCATAATAAATATTGTTGTTAAGAAAGAGTCAACAGATAATTTCATGGTTAATGGATGTAAAATAGTTCTTGTAACAAGAAGAGGAGCCTAATTAGATTAAGGTGATTTGAAAGTCTCATTATTTAGTAATTAAATAAGTTCACATTGGCATGAAATGCTATCCAAGACAAATGACTCATTTGGCTAATGGACGCAAACAAATTTGGAGTAATAATGGCGTTAATACTTGTTAGATTTAATTAATATGCTTCATAGGTTAGCAACATATGTCAATTTCATTATCGCTGTATCAAAAAGTGTGTTTGGAATCAAAAGATTCGACATGCTAACCATAAATGACGGGATGTATTCTTTATTTTAGAATTCAACCAATTAATAACAATAGGAAATGCAATTTGAGATGAAGAACTCTATTGTTTGTTGCAATTGAATGAACTCATGTTATAGACGATTTATGGAAATTGTTTTCGTAATGAATATAGACATTAAGAAAGATTTAACAGATAATTTAATGGTTAATGCATGAAAAATAGTTCTTGTAACAAGAAGAGGAGCCTAATTACTTTAAGGTGATTAGAAAGTCTCATTATTTAGTAATTAAATAAGTTCACATTGACATGAAATGCTATCCAAGACGAATGACTTATTTGGCTAATGGACGCAAACAGATTTAGAGTAATAATGGTGTTAATACTTGTTTGATTTAATTAATATACTTCATTGGTTAGCGATATATGTCAATTTCATTATCGCTGTATCAAAATTTGTGTTTGAAATCAACAGATTCGACATGCTAACAATAAATGATGGGATGTACTCTTTATTTTAGAATTCAACCAATTAATATCAATAGGAAATGCAATTCGAGATCAAGAAATGTTATATGAGGTTCATGGGCATCGTTGTTATAATAAATATAGTCGTTAATAAAGACAACAGATAATTTCATGGTCATTGCATGAAAAATAGTTCATCTAACGATGAGCGGAGCCTAATTAGATTGAGGTGATAAGAAAGTCTCATTATTTAGGAATTACATAACTTCACATTAGTACGAAATGCAAACCAAGATGGATGATTGCTTTTGCTGATGGCAGTAAGTAGATTTAGAGTTTCCATAGTGTTTAGGTTTGACTCATTCAATTAATATTCTAGGTGTTTTTGACACATATGATAATTTCATCATTAATGTATCAAAATGTGTTCTTGGAATCAAAAGAGGAGCCTGCTAACTAGAAATGATAAGAGGTGCTCTTTATTGTGAAACTCAACCAATTATTATCAATAAGAAATGCAAATCAAGAAGAAGGACTCCATTGTTTGTGGGAATTGAATGAATTCATGTTATATGAGGTTCATGGGCATCATTTTTATAATAAATATAGTCGTTAATAAAGACAAAAGATAATTTCATGGTCATTGCATGAAAAATAGTCCATCTAACGATTAGCGGAGCCTAATTAGCTTGAGGAGATAAGAAAGAGTCATTATTTAGGAATTAAATAACTGCACATTTGTACGAAATGCGAACCAAGATGGATGATTGTTTTTGCTAGTGGAAGTAAGTAGATTTAGAGTTTCAATGGTGTTTAAATTTGTTTGATTTAATTAATATTCTAGGTTGTTTAGCCACATATATTAATTTCATCATCAATATATCCAAATATGTGCTTCGAAACAAAAGTGGAGCACTGCTAATTAGAAATGATAGGAGGCACTCTTTATTGTGAAACTCAACCAATTATTATCAATAAGAAATGCAAATCCAGAAGAAGGACTCCATTGTTTGTTGGAATTGAATGAATTCATGTTATATGAGGTTCATGGGCATCGTTTTTATAATAAATATAGTCGTTAATAAAGACAAAAGATAATTTCATGGTCGTTGCATGAAAATAGTCCATCTAACGATGAGCGGAGCCTAATTAGCTTGAGGTGATAAGAAAGTCTCATTATTTAGGAATTAAATAACTGCACATTAGTACGAAATACAAACCAAGATGGATGATTGCTTTTGCTGATGGAAGCAAGAAGATTTAAAGTTTCAATAGTGTTTAGGTTTGACTGATTCAATTAATATTCTAGGTGGTTTTGCCACATATGTTAATTTCATTATCAATGTATCAAAATGTGTTCTTGGAATCAAAAGAGGAGCCCTGCTAACCAGAAATGATAGGAGGTGCTCTTTATTGTGAAACTCAACCAATTATTATCAATAAGAAATGCAAATCAAGAAGAAGGACTCCATTGTTTGTTGGAATTGAATGAATTCATGTTATATGAGATTCATGGGCATCGTTTTTATAATAAATATAGTCGTTAATAAAGACAAAAGAGAATTTCATGGTCATTGCATGAAAATAGTCCATCTAACGATGAGCGGAGCCTAATTAGCTTGAGGTGATAAGAAAGTCTCATTATTTAGGAATTACATATCTTCACATTAGTACGAAATGCAAACCAAGATGGATGATTGCTTTTGCTGATGGGAGTAAGTAGATTTAGAGTTTCAATAGCATTTAGGTTTGACTCATTCAATTAATATTCTAGGTGGTTTTGCCACATATGATAATTTCATCATTAATGTATCAAAATCTGTTCTTGGAATCAAAAGACGAGCCTGCTAACTAGAAATGATAGGAGGTGCTCTTTATTGTGAAACTCAACCGATTATTATCAATAAGAAATGCAAATCAAGAAGGAGGACTCCATTGTTTGTTGGAATTGAATGAATTCATGTTATATGAGGTTCATGGGCATCATTTTTACAATAAATATAGTCGTTAATAAAGACAAAAGATAATTTTGTGGTCATTTCATGAAAAATAGTCTTTGTAACGATGAGCGTAGCCTAATTAGCTTGAGGTGATAAGAAAGTCTCATTATTTAGGAATTAAACAACTTCACATTTGTACGAAATGCAAACCAAGATGGATGAGTGCTTTTGCTGATGGAAGTAAGTAGATTTCGAGTTTCAATGGTGTTTAAGTTTGTTTGATTTAATTAATATACTAGGTTGTTTAGCCACATATATTAATTTCATCATCAATGTATCCAAATATGTGCTTCGAACCAAAAGTGGAGCACTGCTAATTAGAAATAATAGGAGGCACTCTTTATTGTGAAACTCAACAAATTATTATCAATATGAAATGTAAATCAAGAAGAAGGACTCCATTGTTTGTTGGAATTGAATGAATTCATGTTATATGAGGTTCATGGGCATCGTTTTTACAATAAATATAGTCGTTAATAAAGACAAAAGATAATTTCATGGTCGTTGCATGAAAATAGTCCATCTAGCGATGAGCGGAGCATAATTAGCTTGAGGTGATAAGAAAGTCTCATTATTTAGGAATTACATAACTTCACATTAGTACGAAATACAAACCAAGATGGATGATTGCTTTTGCTGATGGCAGTAAGTAGATTTAGAGTTTCAATAGTGTTCAGGTTTGACTCATTCAATTAATATTCTAGGTGGTTTTGCCACATATGATAATTTCATCATTAATGTATCAAAATCTGTTCTTGGAATCAAAAGAGGAGCCTGCTAACTAGAAATGATAGGAGGTGCTCTTTATTGTGAAACTCAACTGATTATTATCAATAAGAAATGCAAATAAAGAAGAAGGACTCCATTGTTTGTTGGAATTGAATGAATTCATGTTATATGAGGTTTATGGGCATTGTTTTTACAATAAATATAGTCGTTAATAAAGACAAAGATAATTTTGTGGTCATTTCATGAAAAATAGTCCTTGTAACGATGAGCGGAGCCTAATTAGCTTGAGGTGATAAGAAAGTCTCATTATTTAGGAATTAAACAACATCACATTTGTACAAAATGCAAACCAAGATGAATGATTGCTTTTGTTGATGGAAGTAAGTAGATTTAGTGTTTCAATGGTGTTTAAATTTGTTTGATTTATTTAATATACTAGGTTGTTTAGCCGCATATATTAATTTCATCATCAATATATCCAAAGATGTGCTTCGAACCAAAAGTGGAGCATTGCTAATTAGAAATGATAGGAGGTACTCTTTATTGTGAAAATCAACCAATTATTATCAATAAGAAATGCAAATCAAGAAGAAGGACTCCATTGTTTGTTGGAATTGAATGAATTCATGTTATATGAGGTCCATGGGCATCGTTTTTTATAATAAATATAGTCGTTAATAAAGACAAAAGATAATTTCATGGTCGTTGCATGAAAAATAGTTCATCTAACGATGAGCGGAGCCTAATTAGATTGAGGTGATAAGAAAGTCTCATTATTTAGGAATTACATAACTTCACATTAGTACGAAATGCAAACCAAGATGGATGATTGCTTTTGCTGATGGCAGTAAGTAGATTTAAAGTTTCCATAGTGTTTAGGTTTGACTCTTTCAATTAATATTCTAGGTGTTTTTTTGCCACATATGATAATTTCATCATTAATGTATCAAAATGTGTTCTTGGAATCAAAAGAGGAGCCTGCTAACTAGAAATGATAAGAGGTGCTCTTTATTGTGAAACTCAACCAATTATTATCAATAAGAAATGCAAATCAAGAAGAAGGACTCCATTGTTTGTGGGAATTGAATGAATTCATGTTATATGAGGTTCATGGGCATCATTTTTATAATAAATATAGTCGTTAATAAAGACAAAAGATAATTTCATGGTCATTGCATGAAAAATAGTCCATCTAACGATTAGCGGAGCCTAATTAGCTTGAGGAGATAAGAAAGAGTCATTATTTAGGAATTAAATAACTGCACATTTGTACGAAATGCGAACCAAGATGGATGATAGTTTTTGCTGGTGGAAGTAAGTAGATTTAGAGTTTTAATAGTGTTTAAATTTGTTTGATTTAATTAATATACTAGGTTGTTTAGCCACATATATTAATTTCATCATCAACATATCCAAATATGTGGTTCGAACCAAAAGTGGAGCACTGCTAATTAGAAATGAAAGGATAGGAGGTGCTATTTATTGTGAAACTCAACCAATTATTATCAATAAGAAATGCAAATCAAGAAGAAGGACTCCAATGTTTGTTGGAATTGAATGAATTCATGTTATATGAGGTTCATGGGCATCATTTTTACAATAAATATAGTCGTTAATAAAGACAAAAGATAATTTTGTGGTCATTTCATGAAAAATAGTCTTTGTAACGATGAGCGTAGCCTAATTAGCTTGAGGTGATAAGAAAGTCTCATTATTTAGGAATTAAACAACTTCACATTTGTACGAAATGCAAACCAAGATGGATGAGTGCTTTTGCTGATGGAAGTAAGTAGATTTCGAGTTTCAATGGTGTTTAAGTTTGTTTGATTTAATTAATATACTAGGTTGTTTAGCCACATATATTAATTTCATCATCAATGTATCCAAATATGTGCTTCGAACCAAAAGTGGAGCACTGCTAATTAGAAATAATAGGAGGCACTCTTTATTGTGAAACTCAACAAATTATTATCAATATGAAATGTAAATCAAGAAGAAGGACTCCATTGTTTGTTGGAATTGAATGAATTCATGTTATATGAGGTTCATGGGCATCGTTTTTTACAATAAATATAGTCGTTAATAAAGACAAAAGATAATTTCATGGTCGTTGCATGAAAATAGTCCATCTAGCGATGAGCGGAGCATAATTAGCTTGAGGTGATAAGAAAGTCTCATTATTTAGGAATTACATAACTTCACATTAGTACGAAATACAAACCAAGATGGATGATTGCTTTTGCTGATGGCAGTAAGTAGATTTAGAGTTTCAATAGTGTTCAGGTTTGACTCATTCAATTAATATTCTAGGTGGTTTTGCCACATATGATAATTTCATCATTAATGTATCAAAATCTGTTCTTGGAATCAAAAGAGGAGCCTGCTAACTAGAAATGATAGGAGGTGCTCTTTATTGTGAAACTCAACTGATTATTATCAATAAGAAATGCAAATAAAGAAGAAGGACTCCATTGTTTGTTGGAATTGAATGAATTCATGTTATATGAGGTTTATGGGCATTGTTTTTACAATAAATATAGTCGTTAATAAAGACAAAGATAATTTTGTGGTCATTTCATGAAAAATAGTCCTTGTAACGATGAGCGGAGCCTAATTAGCTTGAGGTGATAAGAAAGTCTCATTATTTAGGAATTAAACAACATCACATTTGTACAAAATGCAAACCAAGATGAATGATTGCTTTTGTTGATGGAAGTAAGTAGATTTAGTGTTTCAATGGTGTTTAAATTTGTTTGATTTATTTAATATACTAGGTTGTTTAGCCGCATATATTAATTTCATCATCAATATATCCAAAGATGTGCTTCGAACCAAAAGTGGAGCATTGCTAATTAGAAATGATAGGAGGTACTCTTTATTGTGAAAATCAACCAATTATTATCAATAAGAAATGCAAATCAAGAAGAAGGACTCCATTGTTTGTTGGAATTGAATGAATTCATGTTATATGAGGTCCATGGGCATCGTTTTTATAATAAATATAGTCGTTAATAAAGACAACAGATAATTTCATGGTCGTTGCATGAAAAATAGTTCATCTAACGATGAGCGGAGCCTAATTAGATTGAGGTGATAAGAAAGTCTCATTATTTAGGAATTACATAACTTCACATTAGTACGAAATGCAAACCAAGATGGATGATTGCTTTTGCTGATGGCAGTAAGTAGATTTAAAGTTTCCATAGTGTTTAGGTTTGACTCTTTCAATTAATATTCTAGGTGTTTTTGCCACATATGATAATTTCATCATTAATGTATCAAAATGTGTTCTTGGAATCAAAAGAGGAGCCTGCTAACTAGAAATGATAAGAGGTGCTCTTTATTGTGAAACTCAACCAATTATTATCAATAAGAAATGCAAATCAAGAAGAAGGACTCCATTGTTTGTGGGAATTGAATGAATTCATGTTATATGAGGTTCATGGGCATCATTTTTATAATAAATATAGTCGTTAATAAAGACAAAAGATAATTTCATGGTCATTGCATGAAAAATAGTCCATCTAACGATTAGCGGAGCCTAATTAGCTTGAGGAGATAAGAAAGAGTCATTATTTAGGAATTAAATAACTGCACATTTGTACGAAATGCGAACCAAGATGGATGATAGTTTTTGCTGGTGGAAGTAAGTAGATTTAGAGTTTTAATAGTGTTTAAATTTGTTTGATTTAATTAATATACTAGGTTGTTTAGCCACATATATTAATTTCATCATCAACATATCCAAATATGTGGTTCGAACCAAAAGTGGAGCACTGCTAATTAGAAAATGAAAGGATAGGAGGTGCTATTTATTGTGAAACTCAACCAATTATTATCAATAAGAAATGCAAATCAAGAAGAAGGACTCCAATGTTTGTTGGAATTGAATGAATTCATGTTATATGAGGTTCATGGGCATCATTTTTACAATAAATATAGTCGTTAATAAAGACAAAAGATAATTTTGTGGTCATTTCATGAAAAATAGTCTTTGTAACGATGAGCGTAGCCTAATTAGCTTGAGGTGATAAGAAAGTCTCATTATTTAGGAATTAAACAACTTCACATTTGTACGAAATGCAAACCAAGATGGATGAGTGCTTTTGCTGATGGAAGTAAGTAGATTTCGAGTTTCAATGGTGTTTAAGTTTGTTTGATTTAATTAATATACTAGGTTGTTTAGCCACACATATATTAATTTCATCATCAATGTATCAAAAATATGTGCTTCGAACCAAAAGTGGAGCACTGCTAATTAGAAATGATAGGAGGCACTCTTTATTGTGAAACTCAACAAATTATTATCAATATGAAATGCAAATCAAGAAGAAGGACTCCATTGTTTGTTGGAATTGAATGAATTCATGTTTATATGAGGTTCATGGGCATCGTTTTTACAATAAATATAGTCGTTAATAAAGACAAAAGATAATTTCATGGTCGTTGCATGAAAAATAGTCCATCTAACGATGAGCGGAGCATAATTAGCTTGAGGTGATAAGAAAGTCTCATTATTTAGGAATTACATAACTTCACATTAGTACGAAATACAAACCAAGATGGATGATTGCTTTTGCTGATGGCAGTAAGTAGATTTAGAGTTTCAATAGTGTTCAGGTTTGACTCATTCAATTAATATTCTAGGTGGTTTTGCCACATATGATAATTTCATCATTAATGTATCAAAATCTGTTCTTGGAATCAAAAGAGGAGCCTGCTAACTAGAAATGATAGGAGGTGCTCTTTATTGTGAAACTCAACTGATTATTATCAATAAGAAATGCAAATAAAGAAGAAGGACTCCATTGTTTGTTGCAATTGAATGAATTCATGTTATATGAGGTTTATGGGCATTGTTTTTATACAATAAATATAGTCGTTAATAAAGACAAAAGATAATTTTGTGGTCATTTCATGAAAAATAGTCCTTGTAACGATGAGCGGAGCCTAATTAGCTTGAGGTGATAAGAAAGTCTCATTATTTAGGAATTAAACAACTTCACATTTGTACAAAATGCAAACCAAGATGAATGATTGCTTTTGTTGATGGAAGTAAGTAGATTTAGTGTTTCAATGGTGTTTAAATTTGTTTGATTTATTTAATATACTAGGTTGTTTAGCCGCATATATTAATTTCATCATCAATATATCCAAAGATGTGCTTCGAACCAAAAGTGGAGCATTGCTAATTAGAAATGATAGGAGGTACTCTTTATTGTGAAAATCAACCAATTATTATCAATAAGAAATGCAAATCAAGAAGAAGGACTCCATTGTTTGTTGGAATTGAATGAATTCATGTTATATGAGGTTCATGGGCATCGTTTTTATAATAAATATAGTCGTTAATAAAGACAAAAGATAATTTCATGGTCGTTGCATGAAAAATAGTTCATCTAACGATGAGCGGAGCCTAATTAGATTGAGGTGATAAGAAAGTCTCATTATTTAGGAATTACATAACTTCACATTAGTACGAAATGCAAACCAAGATGGATGATTGCTTTTGCTGATGGCAGTAAGTAGATTTAAAGTTTCCATAGTGTTTAGGTTTGACTCTTTCAATTAATATTCTAGGTGTTTTTGCCACATATGATAATTTCATCATTAATGTATCAAAATGTGTTCTTGGAATCAAAAGAGGAGCCTGCTAACTAGAAATGATAAGAGGTGCTCTTTATTGTGAAACTCAACCCAATTATTATCAATAAGAAATGCAAATCAAGAAGAAGGACTCCATTGTTTGTGGGAATTGAATGAATTCATGTTATATGAGGTTCATGGGCATCATTTTTATAATAAATATAGTCGTTAATAAAGACAAAAGATAATTTTCATGGTCATTGCATGAAAAATAGTCCATCTAACGATTAGCGGAGCCTAATTAGCTTGAGGAGATAAGAAAGAGTCATTATTTAGGAATTAAATAACTGCACATTTGTACGAAATGCGAACCAAGATGGATGATTGTTTTTGCTGGTGGAAGTAAGTAGATTTAGAGTTTTAATAGTGTTTAAATTTGTTTGATTTAATTAATATACTAGGTTGTTTAGCCACATATATTAATTTCATCATCAACATATCCAAATATGTGGTTCGAACCAAAAGTGGAGCACTGCTAATTAGAAATGAAAGGATAGGAGGTGCTATTTATTGTGAAACTCAACCAATTATTATCAATAAGAAATGCAAATCAAGAAGAAGGACTCCAATGTTTGTTGGAATTGAATGAATTCATGTTATATGAGGTTCATGGGCATCATTTTTACAATAAATATAGTCGTTAATAAAGACAAAAGATAATTTTGTGGTCATTTCATGAAAAATAGTCTTTGTAACGATGAGCGTAGCCTAATTAGCTTGAGGTGATAAGAAAGTCTCATTATTTAGGAATTAAACAACTTCACATTTGTACGAAATGCAAACCAAGATGGATGAGTGCTTTTGCTGATGGAAGTAAGTAGATTTCGAGTTTCAATGGTGTTTAAGTTTGTTTGATTTAATTAATATACTAGGTTGTTTAGCCACATATATTAATTTCATCATCAATGTATCCAAATATGTGCTTCGAACCAAAAGTGGAGCACTGCTAATTAGAAATGATAGGAGGCACTCTTTATTGTGAAACTCAACAAATTATTATCAATATGAAATGCAAATCAAGAAGAAGGACTCCATTGTTTGTTGGAATTGAATGAATTCATGTTATATGAGGTTCATGGGCATCGTTTTTACAATAAATATAGTCGTTAATAAAGACAAAAGATAATTTCATGGTCGTTGCATGAAAATAGTCCATCTAACGATGAGCGGAGCATAATTAGCTTGAGGTGATAAGAAAGTCTCATTATTTAGGAATTACATAACTTCACATTAGTACGAAATACAAACCAAGATGGATGATTGCTTTTGCTGATGGCAGTAAGTAGATTTAGAGTTTCAATAGTGTTCAGGTTTGACTCATTCAATTAATAATCTAGGTGGTTTTGCCACATATATGATAATTTCATCATTAATGTATCAAAAATCTGTTCTTGGAATCAAAAGAGGAGCCTGCTAACTAGAAATGATAGGAGGTGCTCTTTATTGTGAAACTCAACTGATTATTATCAATAAGAAATGCAAATAAAGAAGAAGGACTCCATTGTTTGTTGGAATTGAATGAATTCATGTTATATGAGGTTTATGGGCATTGTTTTTACAATAAATATAGTCGTTAATAAAGACAAAGATAATTTTGTGGTCATTTCATGAAAAATAGTCCTTGTAACGATGAGCGGAGCCTAATTAGCTTGAGGTGATAAGAAAGTCTCATTATTTAGGAATTAAACAACTTCACATTTGCACGAAATGCAAACCAAGATGAATGATTGCTTTTGTTGATGGAAGTAAGTAGATTTAGTGTTTCAATGGTGTTTAAAATTTGTTTGATTTATTTAATATACTAGGTTGTTTTAGCCACATATATTAATTTCATCATCAATAAATCCAAAGATGTGCTTCGAACCAAAAGTGGAGCATTGCTAATTAGAAATGATAGGAGGTACTCTTTATTGTGAAAATCAACCAATTATTATCAATAAGAAATGCAAATCAAGAAGAAGGACTCCATTGTTTGTTGGAATTGAATGAATTCATGTTATATGAGGTTCATGGGCATCGTTTTTATAATAAATATAGTCGTTAATAAAGACAACAGATAATTTCATGGTCGTTGCACGAAAAATAGTCCATCTAACGATGAGCGGAGCCTAATTAGATTGAGGTGATAAGAAAGTCTCATTATTTAGGAATTACATAACGTCACATTAGTACGAAATGCAAACCAAGATGGATGATTGCTTTTGCTGATGGCAGTAAGTAGATTTAGAGTTTCCATAGTGTTTAGGTTTGACTCATTCAATTAATATTCTAGGTGTTTTTGCCACATATGATAATTTCATCATTAATGTATCAAAATGTGTTCTTGGAATCAAAAGAGGAGCCTGCTAACTAGAAATGTTAAGAGGTGCTCTTTATTGTGAAACTCAACCAATTATTATCAATAAGAAATGCAAATCAAGAAGAAGGACTCCATTGTTTGTGGGAATTGAATGAATTCATGTTATATGAGGTTCATGGGCATCATTTTTATAATAAATATAGTCGTTAATAAAGACAAAAGATAATTTCATGGTCATTGCATGAAAAATAGTCCATCTAACGATTAGCGGAGCCTAATTAGCTTGAGGAGATAAGAAAGTCTCATTATTTTAGGAATTAAATAACTGCACATTTGTACGAAAATGCAAACCAAGATGGATGATTGCTTTTTGCTGATGGAAGTAAGTAGATTTAGAGTTTTAATAGTGTTTAAATTTGTTTGATTTAATTAATATACTAGGTTGTTTTGCCACATATATTAATTTCATCATCAATGTATCCAAATATGTGGTTCGAAATCAAAAGTGGAGCACTGCTAATTAGAAATGAAAGGATAGGAGGTGCTATTTATTGTGAAACTCAACCAATTATTATCAATAAGAAATGCAAATCAAGAAGAAGGACTCCAATGTTTGTTGGAATTGAATGAATTCATGTTATATGAGGTTCATGGGCATCATTTTTACAATAAATATAGTCGTTAATAAAGACAAAAGATAATTTTGTGGTCATTTCATGAAAAATAGTCCATTGTAACGATGAGCGTAGCCTAATTAGCTTGAGGTGATAAGAAAGTCTCATTATTTAGGAATTAAACAACTTCACATTTGTACGAAATGCTAACCAAGATGGATGAGTGCTTTTGTTGATGGAAGTAAGTAGATTTAGTGTTTCAATGGTGTTTAAATTTGTTTGATTTATTTAATATATACTAGGTTGTTTAGCCGCATATATTAATTTCATCATCAATATATCCAAATGATGTGTTCTTCGAACCAAAAGTGGAGCATTGCTAATTAGAAATGATAGGAGGTACTCTTTATTGTGAAAATCAACCAATTATTATCAATAAGAAATGCAAATCAAGAAGAAGGACTCCATTGTTTGTTGGAATTGAATGAATTCATGTTATATGAGGTTCATGGGCATCGTTTTTATAATAAATATAGTCGTTAATAAAGACAAAAGATAATTTCATGGTCGTTGCATGAAAATAGTCCATCTAACGATGAGCGGAGCCTAATTAGCTTGAGGTGATAAGAAAGTCTCATTATTTAGGAATTACATAACTTCACATTAGTACGAAATGCAAACCAAGATGGATGATTGCTTTTACTGATGGCAGTAAGTAGATTTAGAGTTTCAATAGTGCTTAGGTTTGACTGATTCAATTAATATTCTAGGTGGTTTTGCCACATATGTTAATTTCATCATCAATGTATCAAAATCTGTTCATGGAATCAAAAGAGGAGCCCTGCTAACTAGAAATGATAGGAGGTGCTCTTTATTGTGAAACTCAACCAATTATTATCAATAAGAAATGCAAATCAAGAAGAATGACTCCATTGTTTATTGGAATTGAATGCTTTCAAGTTATATGAGGTTCATGGGCATCGTTTTTACAATAAATATAGTGGTTAATAAAGACAAAAGATAATTTTGTTGTCATTTCATGAAAAATAGTCCTTGTAACGATGAGCGGAGCCTAATTTGCTTGAGGTAATAAGAAAGTCTCATTATTTAGGAATTACGTAACTTCACGTTAGTACGAAATGCAAACCAAGATGGATAATTGCTTTTGCTGATAGCAGTAAGTACATTTACAGTTTCAATGTTGTTTAAATTTGTTTGATTTAATTAATATACTAGGTTGTTTAGCCACATATATGAATTTCATCATCAATATATCCAAATATGTGCTTCGAACCAAAAGTGGAGCATTGCTAATTAGAAAGGATAGGAGGTACTCTTTATTGTGAAACTCAACCAATTATTATCAATAAGAAATGCAAATCAAGAAGAAGGACTCCATTGTTTGTTGGTATTGAATGAATTCATGTTATATGAGGTTCATGGGCATCGTTTTTATAATAAATATAGTCGTTAATAAAGACAAAAGATAATTTCATGGTCGTTGCATGAAAATAGTCCATCTAACGATGAGCGGAGCCTAATTTGCTTGAGGTAATAAGAAAGTCTCATTATTTAGGAATTACGTAACTTCACGTTAGTACGAAATGCAAACCAAGATGGATAATTGCTTTTGCTGATAGCAGTAAGTAAATTTAGAGTTTCAATGTTGTTTAAAATTGTTTGATTTAATTAATATACTAGGTTATTTTGCCACATATATTAATTTCATCATCAATATATCCAAATATGTGCTGCGAACCAAAAGTGGAGCACTGCTAATTAGAAATGATAGGAGGTACTCTTTATTGTGAAACTCAACCAATTATTATCAATAACAATTGCAAATCAAGAAGAAGGACTCCATTGTTTGTTGGAATTGAATGAATTCATGTTATATGAGGTTCATGGGCATCGTTTTTACAATAAATATAGTCGTTAATAAAGACAAAAGATAATTTTGTGGTCATTTCATGAAAAATAGTCCTTGTAACGATGAGCGGAGCCTAATTAGCTTGAGGTGATAAGAAATTCTCATTATTTAGGAATTACATAACTTCACATTAGTACAAAATGCAAACCAAGATGGATGATTGCTTTTACTGATGGCAGTAAGTAGATTTAGAGTTTCAATAGTGCTTAGGTTTGACTGATTCAATTAATATTCTAGGTGGTTTTGCCACATATGTTAATTTCATCATCAATGTATCAAAATCTGTTCATGGAATCAAAAGAGGAGCCCTGCTAACTAGAAATGATAGGAGGTGCTCTTTATTGTGAAACTCAACCAATTATTATCAATAAGAAATGCAAATCAAGAAGAAGGACTCCATTGTTTATTGGAATTGAATGCTTTCAAGTTATATGAGGTTCATGGGCATCGTTTTTACAATAAATATAGTCGTTAATAAAGACAAAAGATAATTTTGTTGTCATTTCATGAAAAATAGTCCTTGTAACGATGAGTGGAGCCTAATTTGCTTGAGGTAATAAGAAAGTCTCATTATTTAGGAATTACATAACTTCACATTAGTACGAAATGCAAACCAAGATGGATAATTGCTTTCGCTGATAACAGTAAGTACATTTAGAGTTTCAATGTTGTTTAAATTTGTTTGATTTAATTAATATACTAGGTTGTTTAGCCACATATATGAATTTCATCATCAATATATCCAAATATGTGCTTCGAACCAAAAGTGGAGCATTGCTAATTAGAAAGGATAGGAGGTACTCTTTATTGTGAAACTCAACCAATTATTATCAATAAGAAATGCATATCAAGAAGAAGGACTCCATTGTTTGTTGGTATTGAATGAATTCATGTTATATGAGGTTCATGGGCATCGTTTTTATAATAAATATAGTCGTTAATAAAGACAAAAGATAATTTCATGGTCGTTGCATGAAAATAGTCCATCTAACGATGAGCGGAGCCTAATTAGCTTGAAGTGATAAGAAAGTCTCATTATTTAGGAATTACTTAACTTCACATTAGTACGAAATACAAACCAAGATGGATGATTGCTTTTGCTGATGGCAGTAAGTAGATTTAGAGTTTCAATAGTGTTTAGGTTTGGCTCATTCAATTAATATTCTAGGTGGTTTTGCCACATATGATAATTTGATCATTAATCTATCAAAATCTGTCCTTGGAATCAAAAGAGGAGCCCTGCTAACTAGAAATGATAGGAGGTGCTCTTTATTGTGAAACTCAACCAATTATTATCAATAAGAAATGCAAATCAAGAAGAAGGACCCTATTATTTGTTGGAATTGAATGAATTCATGTTATATGAGGTTCATGGGCATCGTTTTTATACTAAATATAGTCGTTAATAAAGACAAAAGATAATTTGATCGTCATTGCATGAAAAATAGTCCATCTAACGATTAGCGGAGGCTAATTAGCTTGAGGTGATAACAAAGTCTCATAATTTTGGAATTAAATAACTTCACATTACTACGAATGCAAACCAAGATGGATGATTGCTTTTGCTAATGGAAGTAAGTAGATTTAGAGTTTCAATAGTGTTTAGGTTTGACTGATTCAAATAATATTCTAGGTGGTTTTGCCACATATGTTAATTTCACCATCAATGTATCAAAATGTGTTCTTGGAATCAAAAGTGGAGCCCTGCTAACTAGACATGATAGGAGGTGCTCTTTATTGTCAAACTAGACCAATTATTATCAATAAGAAATGCAAATCAAGAAGAAGGACTCCATTGCTTGTTGTAATTGAATCAATTCATGTTATTTGAGGTTCATGGGCATCGTTTTTACAATAAATATAGTCGTTAATAAAGACAAAAGAAAATTTTGTCGTCATTTCATGAAAAATAGTCCTTGTAACGATGAGCGGAGCCTAATTAGCTTGAGGTGATAAGAAAGTCTCATTATTTAGGAATTAAACAACTTCACATTTGTCCGAAATGCAAACCAAGATGAATGACTGCTTTTGCAGATGAAAGTAAGTAGATTTAGAGTTTCAATGGTGTTTAAATTTGTTTGATTTAATTAATATACTAGGTTGTTTAGCCACATATCTTAATTTCATCATCAATATATCCAAATATGTGCTTCGAACCAAAAGTGGAGCATTGCTAATTAGAAAGGATAGGAGGTACTCTTTATTGTGAAACTCAACCAATTATTATCAATAAGAAATGCAAATCAAGAAGAAGGACTCCATTGTTTGTTGGTATTGAATGAATTCATGTTATATGAGGTTCATGGGCATCGTTTTTATAATAAATATAGTCGTTAATAAAGACAAAAGATAATTTCATGGTCGTTGCATGAAAATAGTCCATCTAATGATGAGCGGAGCCTAATTAGCTTGAAGTGATAAGAAAGTCTCATTATTTAGGAATTACTTAACTTCACATTAGTACGAAATACAAACCAAGATGGATGATTGCTTTTGCTGATGGCAGTAAGTAGATTTAGAGTTTGAATAGTGTTTAGGTTTGGCTCATTCAATTAATATTCTAGGTGGATTTGCCACATATGATAATTTGATCATTAATCTATCAAAATCTGTCCTTGGAATCAAAAGAGGAGCCCTGCTAACTAGAAATGATAGGAGGTGCTCTTTATTGTGAAACTCAACCAATTATTATCAATAAGAAATGCAAATCAAGAAGAAGGACCCTATTGTTTGTTGGAATTGAATGAATTCATGTTATATGAGGTTCATGGGCATCATTTTTATACTAAATATAGTCGTTAATAAAGACAAAAGATAATTTGATCGTCATTGCATGAAAAATAGTCCATCTAACGATTAGCGGAGGCTAATTAGCTTGAGGTGATAACAAAGTCTCATAATTTTGGAATTAAATAACTTCACATTAGTACGAATGCAAACCAAGATGGATGATTACTTTTGCTAATTGAAGAAAGTAGATTTAGAGTTTCAATAGTGTTTAGGTTTGACTGATTCAAATAATATTCTAGGTGGTTTTGCCACATATGTTAATTTCACCATCAATGTATCAAAATGTGTTCTTGGAATCAAGAGTGGAGCCCTGCTAACTAGACATGATAGGAGGTGCTCTTTATTGTCAAACTCAACCAATTATTATCAATATGAAATGCAAATCAAGAAGAAGGACTCCATTGCTTGTTGTAATTGAATCAATTCATGTTATTTGAGGTTCATGGGCATCGTTTTTACAATAAATATAGTCGTTAATAAAGACAAAAGAAAATTTTGTCGTCATTTCATGAAAAATAGTCCTTGTAACGATGAGCGGAGCCTAATTAGTTTGAGGTGATAAGAAAGTCTCATTATTTAGGAATTAAACAACTTCACATTTGTATGAAATGCAAACCAAGATGAATGACTGCTTTTACAGATGGAAGTAAGTAGATTTAGAGTTTCAATGGTGTTTAAATTTGTTTGATTTAATTAATATACTAGGTTGTTTAGCCACATATCTTAATTTCATCATCAATATATCCAAATATGTGTTGCGAACCAAAAGTGGAGCACTGCTAATTAGAAATGATAGGAGGTACTCTATATTGTGAAACTCAACCAATTATTATCAATAAGAATTGCAAATCAAGAAAAAGGACTCCATTGTTTGTTGGAATTAAATTAATTCATGTTATATGAGGTTCATAGGCATCGTTTTTATAATAAATATAGTCGTTAATAAAGACAAAAGATAATTTCATGGTCATTGCATGAAAAATAGTCCATCTAACTATGACCGGAGCCTATTTAGCTTGAGGTGATAAGAAAGTCTCATTATTTAGGAATTACATAACTTCACATTAGTACGAACTGCAAACCAAGATGGATTATTGCTTTTGCTGATGGCAGTAAGTAGATTTAGAGTTTTAATATTGTTTAGGTTTGACTGATTCCATTAATATTCTAGGTGGTTTTGACACATATGTTAATTTCATCATCAATGTATCAAAATGTGTTCTTTGAATCAAAAGAGGAGCCCTGCTTACTAGAAATGATTGGAGGTTCTCTTTATTGTGAAACTCAACCAATTATTATCAATAAGAAATGCAAATCAAGAAGAAGGACTCCATTGCTTGTTGTAATTGAATGACTTCATGTCATATGAGGTTCATGGGCATCGTTTTTACAATAAATATAGTCGTTAATAAAGACAAAAGATAATTTTGTGGTCATTTCATGAATAATAGTCCTTGTAACGATGAGCGGAGCCTAATTAACTTGAGGTGATAAGAAAGTCTTATTATTTAGGAATTAAACAACTTCACATTTGTATGAAATGCAAACCAAGATGAATGATTGCTTTTGCTGATGGAAGTAAGTAGATTTAGCGTTTCGATGGTGTTTAAATTTGTTTGATTTAATTAATATACTAGGTTGTTTAGCCACATATATTAATTTCATCATCAATATATCCAAATATGTGCTGCGAACCAAAAGTGGAGCTCTGCTAATTAGAAATGATAGGAGGTACTCTTTATTGTGAAACTCAACCAATTATTATCAATAAGAATTGCAAATCAAGAAAAAGGACTCCATTGTTTGTTGGAATTGAATGAATTCATGTTATTTGAGGTTCATGGGCATCGTTTTTACAATAAATATAGTCGTTAATAAAGACATAAGATAATTTTGTGGTCATTTCATGAAAAATAGTCCTTGTAACGATGAGCAGAGCCTAATTAGCTTGAGGTGATAAGAAAGTCTCATTATTTAGGAATTAAACAACTTCACATTTGTATGAAATGCAAACCAAGATGAATGATTGCTTTTGCTGATGGAAGTAAGTAGATTTAGAGTTTCGATGGTGTTTAAATTTGTTTGATTTAATTAATATACTAGGTTGTTTAGGCACATATCTTAATTTCATCATCAATATATCCAAATATGTGCTGCGAACCAAAAGTGGAGCACTGCTAATTAGAAATGATAGGAGGTACTCTTTATTGTGGAACTCAACCAATTATTATCAATAAGAATTGCAAATCAAGAAAAAGGACTCCATTGTTTGTTGGAATTGAATGAATTCATGTTATATGAGGTTCATAGGCATCGTTTTTATAATAAATATAGTCGTTAATAAAGACAAAAGTTAATTTCATGGTCATTGCATGAAAAATAGTCCATCTAACGATGAGCGGAGCCTAATTAGCTTGAGGTGATAAGAAAGTCCCATTATTTAGGAATTACATAACTTCACATTAGTACGAAATGCAAACCAAGATGGATTATTGCTTTTGCTGATGGCAGTAAGTAGATTTAGAGTTTTAATAGTGTTTAGGTTTGACTGATTCAATTAATATTCTAGGTGGTTTTGCCACATATGTTAATTTCATCATCAATGTATCAAAATGTGTTCTTGGAATCAAAAGAGGAGCTCTGCTAACTAGAAATGGTAGGAGGTGCTCTTTATTGTGAAACTCAACCAATTATTATCAATAAGAAATGCAAATCAAGAAGAAGGACTCCATTGCTTGTTGTAATTGAATGAAATCATGTTATATGAGGTTCATGGGCATCATTTTTACAATAAATATAGTCGTTAATAAAGACAAAAGATAATTTTGTGGTCATTTCATGAAAAATAGTCCTTGTAACGATGAGCGGAGCCTAATTAGCTTGAGGTGATAAGAAAGTCTCATTATTTAGGAATTAAACAACTTCACATTTGTATAAAATGCAAACCAAGATGAATGATTGCTTTTGCTGATGGAAGTAAGTAGATTTAGAGTTTCAATGGTGTTTAAATTTGTTTGATTTAATTAATATACTAGGTTGTTTTGCCACATATATTAATTTCATCATCAATATATCCAAATATTTGCTGCGAACCAAAAGTGGAGCACTGCTAATTAGAAATGATAGGAGGTACTCTTTATTGTGAAACTCAACCAATTATTATCAATAACAATTGCAAATCAAGAAGAAGGACTCCATTGTTTGTTGGAATTGAATGAATTCATGTTATATGAGGTTCATGGGCATCGTTTTTATAATAAATATAGTCCTTAATAAAGATAAAATATAATTTCATGGTCATTGCATGAAAAATAGTCCATCTAACGATGAGCGGAGCCTAATTAGCTTGAGGTGATAAGAAAGTCTCATTATTTAGGAATTACATAACTTCACAATAGTACGAAATGCAAACCAATATGGATGATTGCTTTTGCTGATGGCAGTAAGTAGATTGAGAGTTTCAATAGTGTTGAGGTTTGACTGATTCAATTAATATTCTAGGTAGTTTTGCCACATATGTTAATTTCATCATCAATGTATCAAAATCTGTTCTTGGAATCAAAAGAGGAGCTCTGCTAACTAGACATGATAGGAGGTGCTCTTTATTGTGAAACTCAACCAATTATTATCAATAAGAAATGCAAATCAAGAAGAAGGACTCCATTGCTTGTTGTAATTGAATGAATTCATGTTATTTGAGGTTCATGGGCATCGTTTTTACAATAAATATAGTCGTTAATAAAGACAAAAGATAATTTTGTGGTCATTTCATGAAAAATAGTCCTTGTAACGATGAGCGGAGCCTAATTAGCTTGAGGTGATAAGAAAGTCTAATTATTTAGGAATTGAACAACTTCACATTTGTACGAAATGCAAACCAAGATGAATGATTGCTTTTGCTGATGGAAGTATGTAGATTTAGAGTTTCGATGGTATTTAAATTTGTTTGATTTAATTAATATACTAGGTTGTTTAGCCACATATATTAATTTCATCATCAATATATCCAAATATGTGCTGCGAACCAAAAGTGGAGCACTGCTAATTAGAAATGATAGGAGGTACTCTTTATTGTGAAACTCAACCAATTATTATCAATAAGAATTGCAAATCAAGAAGAAGGACTCATTGTTTGTTGGAATTGAATGAATTCATGTTATATGAGGTTCATGGGCATAGTTTTTACAATAAATATAGTCGTTAATAAAGACAAAAGATAATTTTGTGGTCATTTCATAAAAAATAGTCCTTGTAACGATGAGCGGAGCCTAATTAGCTTGAGGTGATAAGAAAGTCTCATTATTTAGGAATTAAACAACTTCACATTTGTAAGAAATGCAAACCAAGATGAATGATTGCTTTTGCTGATGGAAGTAAGTAGATTAATAGTTTTAATGGTGTTTAAATTTGTTTGATTTCATTAATATACTAGGTTGTTTAGCCACATATATTAATTTCATCATCAATATATCCAAATATGTGCTTCGAACCAAAATTGGAGCACTGCTAATTAGAAATGATAAGAGGTACTCTTTATTGTGAAACTCAACCAATTATTATAAATAAGAAATGCAAATCAAGAAGAAGGACTCCATTGTTTGTTGGAATTGAATGAATTCATGTTATATGAGGTTCATGGGCATCGTTTTTATAATAAATATAGTCCTTAATAAAGATAAAAGATAATTTCATGGTCATTGCATGAAAAATAGTCCATCTAACGATGAGCGGAGCCTAATTACCTTGAGGTGATAAGAAAGTCTCATTATTTAGGAATTACATAACATCACAATAGTACGAAATGCAAACCAATATGGATGATTGCTTTTGCTGATGGCAGTAGGTAGATTGAGAGTTTCAATAGTTTTGAGGTTTGACTGATTCAATTAATATTCTAGGTGGTTTTGCCACATATGTTAATTTCACCATCAATGTATCAAAAACTATTCTTGGAATCAAAAGAGGAGCCCTGCTAACTAGACATGATAAGAGGTCCTCTTTATTGTGAAACTCAACCAATTATTATCAATAAGAAATGCAAATCAAGAAGAAGGACTCCATTGCTTGTTGTAATTGAATGAATTCATGTTATTTGAGGTTCATGGGCATTGTTTTTACAATAAATATAGTCGTTAATAAAGACAAAAGATAATTTTGTGGTCATTTCATGAAAAATAGTCCTTGTAACGATGAGCGGAGCCTAATTAGCTTGAGGTGATAAGAAAGTCTCATTATTTAGGAATTAAACAACTTCACATTTGTACGAAATGCAAACCAAGATGAATGATTGCTTTGGCTGATGGAAGTAAGTAGATTTAGAGTTTCGATGGTGTTTAAATTTGTTTGATTTAATTAATATACTAGGTTGTTTAGCCACATATCTTAATTTCATCATCAATATATCCAAATATGTGCTGCGAACCAAAAGTGGCGCACTGTTAACTAGAAATGTAGGAGGTGCTCTTTATTGTGAAACTCAACCAATTATTATCAATAAGAAATGCAAATCAAGAAGAAGGACTCCATTGCTTGTTGTAATTGAATGAATTCATGTTATATGAGGTTCATGGGCATCGTTTTTATAATAAATATAGTCGTTAATAAAGACAAAAGATAATTTCATGGTCATTGCATGAAAAATAGTCCATCTAACGATGAGCAGAGCCTAATTGGCTTGAGGTGATAAGAAAGTCTCATTATTTAGGAATTACATAACTTCACATTAGTACGAAATGCAAACCAAGATGGATTATTACTTTTGCTGATGGCAGTAAGTAGATTTAGAGTTTTAATAGTGTTTAGGTTTGACTGATTCAATTAATATTCTAGGTGGTTTTGCCACATATGTTAATCTCATCATCAATGTATCAAAATGTGTTCTTGGAATCAAAAGAGGAGCTCTGCTAACTAGAAATGTAGGAGGTGCTCTTTATTGTGAAACTCAACCAATTATTATCAATAAGAAATGCAAATCAAGAAGAAGGACTCCATTGCTTGTTGTAATTGAATGAAATCATGTTATATGAGGTTCATGGGCATCATTTTTACAATAAATATAGTCGTTAATAAAGACAAAAGATAATTTTGTGGTCATTTCATGAAAAATAGTCCTTGTAAGGATGAAGTCTCATTATTTAGGAAATACATAACTTCACATTAGTACGAAATGCAAACCAAGATGGATAATTGCTTTTGCTGATAGCAGTAAGTAGATTTAGAGTTTCAATGTTTATTAAATTTTTTTCATTTAATTAATATACTAGGTTGTTTAGCCACATATATGAATTTCATCATCAATATATCCAAATATGTGCTTCGAACCAAAAGTGGAGCATTGCTAATTAGAAAGGATAGGAGGTACTCTTTATTGTGAAACTCAACCAATTATTATCAATAAGAAATGCAAATCAAGAAGAAGGACTCCATTGTTTGTTGGTATTGAATGAATTCATGTTATATGAGGTTCATGGGCATCGTTTTTATAATAAATATAGTCGTTAATAAAGACAAAAAGATAATTTCATGTCATTGCATGAAAAAATAGTCCATCTAACGATGAGCGGAGCCTAATTAGCTTGAAAGTGATAAGAAAGTCTCATTATTTAGGAATTACTTAACTTCACATTAGTACGAAATGCAAACCAAGATGGATGATTGCTTTTTGCTGATGGCAGTAAGTAGATTTTAGAGTTTCAATAGTGTTTAGGTTTTGGCTTCATTCAATTAATATATCTAGGTGGTTTTTGCCACATATGATAATTTCATCATCAATGTATCAAAATGTTCTTCTTGGAATCAAAAGAGGAGCTCCTGCTAACTAGAAATGATAGAAGGTGCTCTTTATTGTGAAACTCAACCAATTATTATCAATAAGAAATGCAAATCAATGAAGAAGGACTCCATTGCTTTGTTGAATTGAATGAATTCATGTTATATGAGGTTCATGGGCATCGTTTTTATACAATAAATATAGTCGTTAATAAAGACAAAAGATAATTTTTGTGGTCATTGCATGAAAAATAGTCCTTGTAACGATGAGCGGAAGAGCCTAATTAGCTTGAGGTGATAAGAAAGTCTCATTATTTTTAGGAATTAAACAACTTCACATTTAGTACGAAATGCAAACCAAGATGGATGATTGCTTTTGCTGATGGAAGTAAGTAGATTTAGAGTTTCAATGGTGTTTAGGTTTGTTTGATTCAATTAATATTCTAGGTGTTTTTTGCCACATATGTTAATTTCATCATCAATGTATCAAAATGTGTGCTTGGAATCAAAAGAGGAGCCCTGCTAACTAGAAATGATAGGAGGTGCTCTTTATTGTGAAACTCAACCAATTATTATCAATAAGAAATGCAAATCAAGAAGAAGGACTCCATTGTTTTGTTGGAATTGAATGAATTCATGTTATAAGAGGTTCATGGGCATCGTTTTTAAAAAATAAATATAGTCGTTAATAAAGACAAAAGATAATTTTTATGGTCATTTCATGAAAAATAGTCCTTGTAACGATGAGCGGTAGCCTAATTAGCTTGAGGTGATAAGAAAAGTCTCATTATTTAGGAATTAAACAACTTCACATTTGTACGAAATGCAAACCAAGATGATGAATGATTGCTTTTGCTGATGAAGTAAGTAGATTTAGAGTTTTCAATAGTGTTTAAAAATTTGTTTGATTTAATTAATATATTCTAGGTTGTTTTTGCACATATGTGTTATTCATCATCAATGTATCCAAATGTGTTCTTGGAATAAAGAAGAACCAAAAAGTGGTGGACCACTGCTAATTAGAAATGATAGGAGGTACTCTTTATTGTGAAACTCAACCAAATTATTATCAATAAGAAATGCAAATCAAGAAGAAGGACTCCATTGTTTGTTGGAATTGAATGAATTCATGTTATATGAGGTTCATTAAGGCATCGTTTTTATAATAAATATAGTCGTTAATAAAGACCAAAAGATAATTTCATGGTCATTTCATGGAAAAATAGTCCTTGTAACGATGAGAGCGGAATAATTAGAGCCTAATTAGCTTGAGGTGATAAGAAAGTCTCATTATTTAGGAATTAAACAACTTCACATTTTGTACGAAAATGCAAACCAAGATGGAATGATTGGCTTTTGCTGATGGAAGTAAGTAGATTTAGAGTTTCAATGGTGTTTCAATTTGTTTGATTTCAATTAATATTCTAGGTTGTTTTTTGCCACATATATTAATTTCATCATCAATATATCCAAATATGTTCTTGGAATCAAAAGTGGAGCACCTGCTAATTAGAAATGATAGGAGTACTCTTTATTGTGTGAAACTCAACCAATTATTATCAATAAGAAAATGCAAATCAAGAAGAAGGACTCCATTCTTTGTTGGAATTGAATGAATTCATGTTATATGAGGTTCATGGGCATCGTTTTTAATAATAAATATAGTCGTTAATAAAGACAAAAGATAATTTCATGGTCATTGCATGAAAAAAAGTCCATCTAACGATGATGAAGAGGACCTAATTAGCTTGAGGTGATAAGAAAGTCTCATTATTTCTAGGAATTAAAATAACTTCACATTTGTACGAAATTGCAAACCAAGATGGAAGATTGCTTTTGCTGATGGAAGTAAGTAGATTTAGAGTTTCAATGGTGTTTAGGGATTTGACTGATTCAATTAATATTCTAGGTGGTTTTTAGCCACATATGTTAATTTCATCATCAATATGTATCCAAATATATGTTCTTGGAATCAAAAGAGGAGCCGCTGCTAACTAGAAATGATAGGAGGTGCTCTTTATTGTGAAACTCAACCAAATTATTATCAATAAGAAATGAAAATCAAGAAGAAGGACTCCATTTTTGTTTGGAATTGAAATGAATTCATGTTATATGAGGTTTCATGGGCATCGTTTTTTATAATAAATATAGTCAGTTAATAAAGACAAAAATATAATTTCATGGTCATTGCATGAAAAATAGTCCATCTAACGATGAGAGCGAGCTAATTAGCTTGAGGTGATAAGAAAGTCTCATTATTTAGGAATTACATAACTTCACATTAGACGAAATGCAAACCAAGATGGATGATTGCTTTTGCTGATGGCAGTAAGTCGATTGTAGAGTTTTCTAATAGTGTTTTGGGTTTGACTGATTCAATTAAATATTCTAGGTGGTTTTGCCTCATTATGTTAATTTCATCAATCAATGTATCAAAATTGTGTTCTTGGAATCACAAAAGAGGAGCCTGCTAACTAGAAATGATAGGAGGTGCTCTTTATTGTGAAACTCAACACAGTTATTATCAATAAGAAATGCAAATCAAGAAGAAGGACTCATTGTTTGTTGGAATCGAATGAATTCATGTTATATGAGGTTCATGGGGCATCGTTTTTATAATTAAATATAGTCGTTAATGAAGACAAAAGATAATTTTGTGGTCATTTTCATGAAAAATAGTCCTTGTAACGATGACGGAGCCTAATTAGCTTGAGGTGATAAGAAAGTCTCATTATTTAGGAATTAAACAACTTCACATTTGTACGAAAATGCAAACCAAGATGAATGATTGCTTTTGCTGATGGAAGTAAGTAGATTTAGAGTTTTAATGTGTTTAAATTTGTTTGATTCAATTATATAGGTGTTTAGCCACATATAATTTCATCATCAATATATCCAAATATGTGCTTCGAACAAAAGTGGAGCACTGCTAATTAGAAAT
>JBAPLH010001387.1:0-16269 GCA_037897445.1 Ceriops zippeliana | reverse complement strand
TTTTCATAGTGAATATAGTTATTAAGAAAGAATCAAAAGTTAATTTCAAGGTTATTGCATGAAAAATATTCCTGGTAACAACAAGAGGAGCCTAATTAACACGAGGTGATTAGAAATTCTCATTATTTAGGAATTAAACAAGTTAACATTTGTGCGAAATGCAAACCGTGAGGAATGACACCTTTGGCTGATGGATTTAAATAGATTTGGAGTTTTTTGTGTTTATAATTCTCTATTTTTGCGAATTCAACAAGCAATTCAAAATCAGGGACTCCATTGATTTTGTATTAAATTGAATGAATTCATGTAATTGATGGTCAGTGATGGGCATTTTTTTCATAGTGATATATAGTTTTATTAAGAAGTGAATGGCAAAAGTTAATTTCAAGGTTTATGCATGAAAAATATATTCCTGGGGAAACAACAAGAGGAGCCTAATTAACACGAGGTGATTAGAAATTCTCTCATTATTTAGGAATTAAACAAGTTAAGCATTTTTGTGCGAAATGCAAACGCGTGAGGAATGACACCTTTGTGCTGATGGATTTAAATAGATTTTGGAGTTTTATTTGTGTTTTTATACATATTGGATTCAATTAAATATACTAGGTTGTTTAGCCACATGTGTTATATTTCATGCTCAATGTGTATCAAAAAGTGGCTTTGGAATCAAAAAGAGGAGCCTTGTTAACCAAAAATGACGCGAGGAACTCTCTGTTTTTGAATTCAACAATTAATATATCAATAAGAAATGCAATTCAAAATCAATGACTCCATTGTTTGTTAAATTGAATGAATTCATGTAATTGATGGTCTATGGGCATTTTTTTCATAGTGAATATAGTTATTAAGAAAGAATCAAAAGTTAATTTCAAGGTATATTGCATGAAAAAATATTCCTGGTAACAACAAGAGGAGCCTAATTAAACACGAGCGGTGATTAGAAATTCTCATTATTTAGGAATTAAACAAGTTAACATTTGTGCGAAATGCAAACCGTGAGGTGAATTGGCACCTTTGGCTGATGGATTTAAATAGATTTGGAGTTTTATTGGTGTTTATACATGTTTGATTTAATTAATATAATAGGTTGTTTAATCACATGTGTTATATTTTCATGCTCAATGTATCAAAAAGTGGCTTTGGAATCAAAAACGAGGAGCCTTGTTAACCAAAAAATGATGCGACAGGAAACTCTCTATTTTTTGAATTCAACAAATTAATATCAATAAGAAATGCAATTCAAAATCAATGACTCCATTGTTTGTTAAATTGAATGAATTCATGTGAATTGATGGTCCACGTGCATTTTTTTCATAGTGAATATAGTTATTAAGAAAGAAAACAAAAGTTAATTTCAAGGTTTTTGCATGAAAAATATTCCTGGTAACAACAAGAGGAGCCTAATTAAACACGAGGTGATTAGAAATTCTCATTATTTAGGAATTAAACAAGTTAACATTTGGTGCGAAATGCAAACTACTGTGAGGAATGGCACCTTTTGGCTGATGGATTTAAATAGATTTGGAGTTTTTATTGGTGTTTATATACATGTTTGATTCAATTAATATATACTAGGTTGTTTTAGCCACATGTGTTATATTTCATGCTCAATGTATCAAAAAGTGAGTTTGGAATCAAAAGTGGAAGCCTTGTTTAACCAAAAAAATGATGCGAGGAACTCTCTATTTTTTAATTCAACAAATTAATATCAATAAGAAAATGCAATTCAAAATCAAGGGACTCCATTGTTTGTTAAATTGAATGAATTCATGTAATTGATGGTCTATGGGCATTTTTTTCATAGTGAATATAGTTATTAAGAAAGAATCAAAAGTTAATTTCAAGGTTATTGCATGAAAAATATATTCCTGGTAACAACAAGAGGAGCCTAATTAACACGAGGTGATTAGAAATTCTCATTATTTAGGAATTAAAACAAGTTAACATTTGTGCGAAATGCAAACGTGAGGAAATGACACCTTTGGCTGATGGAATTTAAATAGATTTGGAGTTTTATTGGTGTTTTTATACATGTTTGATTCAATTAATATACTAGGTTGTTTAGCCACATGTGTTATATTTCATGCTCAAATGTATCAAAAAGTGGCTTTTAGAATCAAAAGAGGAGCCTTGTTAACCAAAAATGACGCGAGGAACTCTCTGTTTTTGAATTCAACAATTAATATCAATAAGAAATGCAATTCAAAATCAATGACTCCATTGTTTTGTTAAATTGAATGAATTTCATGTAATTTGATGGTCCATGGGTGCATATTTTTTTCATAATGAATATATAGTTATTAAGAAAGAAACAAAAGTTAATTTCAAGGTTATTGCATGATGAAAAATATTCCTGGTAACAACAAAGAGGAGCCTAATTAACACACGAGGTGATTAGAAATTCTCATTATTTAGGAATTAAACAAGTTAACATTTGTGCGAAATGCAAACTGTGAGGAATGGCACCTTTTGGCTGATGGATTTAAATAGATTTGGAGTTTTATTGGTGTTTATTAATGTTTGATTCAATTAATATACTAGGTTGTTTAGCCACATGTGTTATATTTTCATGCTCAATGTATCAAAAAGTGAGTTTGGAATCAAAAAGTGGAGCCTTGTTAACCAAAAATGATGCGAGGAATTCTCTATTTTTTAATTCAACAATTAATATCAATAAGAAATGCAATTCAAAATCAGGGACTCCATTGTTTGTTAAATTGAATGAATTCATGTAATTGATGGTCTATGGGCATTTTTTTCATAGTGAATATAGTTATTAAGAAAGAATCAAAAAAGTTAATTTCAAGGTTATTGCATGAAAAATATTCCTTCCTGGGTAACAACAAGAGGAGCCTAATTAAACACGAGGTGATTAGAAATTCTCTCATATTTAGGAATTAAACAATTTACATTTGTGCGAAATGCAAACCGTGAGGAATGGCACCTTTGGCTGATGGATTTAAATAGATTTGGAGTTTTATTATTGGTGTTTAATACATGTTTGATTCAATTAATATAACTAGGTTGTTTAGCCACATGTGTTATATTTCATGATCAATGTATCAAAAAGTGGCTTTGGAATCAAAAGAGGAGCCTTGTTAACCAAAAATGACGCGAGGAATTCTCTATTTTTTTGAATTCAACAATTAATATCAATAAGAAATGCAATTTCAAAATCAATGGACTCCATTGTTTTGTTAAATTGAATGAATTCATGTAATTGATGGTCTAATGGGCATTTTTTTTCATAGTGAATATAGTTATTAAAAGAAAGAATCAAAAGTTAATTTCAAGGTTTATTGCATGAAAAATATTCCTGGTAACAACAAGAGGAGCCTAATTAACACGAGGTGATTAGAAATTCTCATTATTTAGGAATTAAACAAGTTAACATTTGTGCGAAATGCAAACTGTGAGGAATGGCACCTTTGGCTGATGGATTTTTAATAGATTTGGAGTTTTTATTGGTGTTTATACATGTTTGATTCAATTAATATACTAGGTTGTTTAGCCACATGTGTTATATTTCATGCTCAATGTATCAAAAAGTGAGTTTGGAATCAAAAGTGGAGCCTTGTTAACCAAAAATGATGCGAGGAATTCTCTATTTTTTAATTCAACAATTAATATCAATAAGAAATGCAATTCAAAATCAGGGACTCCATTGTTTGTTAAATTGAATGAATTCATGTAATTGATGGTCTATGGGCATTTTTTTCATAGTGAATATAGTTATTAAGAAAGAATCAAAAAGTTAATTTCAAGGTTATTGCATGAAAAAATATTCCTGGTAACAACAAGAGGAGCCTAATTAACACGAGGTGATTAGAAATTCTCATTATTTAGGAATTAAACAAGTTAAACATTTGTGCGAAATGCAAAACTGTGAGGAATGGCACCTTTGGCTGATGGATTTAAATAGATTTGGAGTTTTTATTGGTGTTTATACATGTTTGATTCAATTAATATACTAGGTTGTTTAGCCACATGTGTTATATTTCATGCTCAATGTATCAAAAAGTGAGTTTGGAATCAAAAGTGGAGCCTTGTTAACCAAAAATGATGCGAGGAATTCTCTATTTTTTAATTCAACAATTAATATCAATAAGAAATGCAATTCAAAATCAGGGACTCCATTGTTTGTTAAATTGAATGAATTCATGTAATTGATGGTCTATGGGCATTTTTTTTCATAGTGAATATAGTTATTAAGAAAGAATCAAAAGTTAATTTCAAGGTTATTGCATGAAAAATATTCCTGGTAACAACAAGAGGAGCCTAATTAACACGAGGTGATTAGAAATTCTCATTATTTAGGAATTAAACAAGTTAACATTTGTGCGAAATGCAAACCGTGAGGAATGGCACCTTTGGCTGATGGATTTAAATAGATTTGGAGTTTTATTGGTGTTTATACATGTTTGATTCAATTAATATACTAGGTTGTTTTAGCCACATGTGTTATATTTCATGCTCAATGTATCAAAAAGTGAGTTTGGAATCAAAAGTGGAGCCTTGTTAACCAAAAATGATGCGAGGAACTCTCTATTTTTTGTTAATTCAACAATTAATATCAATAAGAAATGCAATTCAAAATCAATGACTCCATTGTTTGTTAAATTGAATGAATTCATGTAATTGATGGTCTATGGGCATTTTTTTCATAATGAATATAGTTATTAAGAAAGAATCAAAAGTTAATTTCAAGGTTATTGCATGAAAAAATATTCCTGGTAACAACAAGAGGAGCCTAATTAACACAGGGTGATTAGAAATTCTCATTATTTAGGAATTAAAACAAGTTAACATTTGTGCGAAATGCAAACCGTGAGGAATGGCACCTTTGGCTGATGGATTTAAATAGATTTGGAGTTTTATTGGTGTTTATTAATGTTTTGATTCAATTAATATACTAGGTTGTTTTAGCCACATGTGTTATATTTCATGCTCAATGTATCAAAAAGTGAGTTTGGAATCAAAAGTGGAGCCTTGTTAACCAAAAATGATGCGAGGAATTCTCTATTTTTTAATTCAACAATTAATATCAATAAGAAATGCAATTCAAAATCAGGGACTCCATTGTTTGTTAAATTGAATGAATTCATGTAATTGATGGTCTATGGGCATTTTTTTCATAGTGAATATAGTTATTAAGAAAGAATCAAAAGTTAATTTCAAGGTTATTGCATGAAAAATATTCCTGGTAACAACAAGAGGAGCCTAATTAACACGAGGTGATTAGAAATTCTCATTATTTAGGAATTAAACAAGTTAACATTTGTGCGCGAAATGCAAACTGTGAGGAATGGCACCTTTGGCTGATGGATTTAAATAGATTTGGAGTTTTATTGGTGTTTATACATGTTTGATTCAATTAATATACTAGGTTGTTTAGCCACATGTGTTATATTTCATGCTCAATGTATCAAAAAGTGAGTTTGGAATCAAAAGTGGAGCCTTGTTAACCAAAAATGATGCGAGGAATTCTCTATTTTTTGAATTCAACAATTAATATCAATAAGAAATGCAATTCAAAATCAGGGACTCCATTGTTTGTTAAATTGAATGAATTCATGTAATTGATGGTCTATGGGCATTTTTTTCATAGTGAATATAGTTATTAAGAAAGAATCAAAAGTTAATTTCAAGGTTATTGCATGAAAAATATTCCTGGTAACAACAAGAGGAGCCTAATTAACACGAGGTGATTAGAAATTCTCATTATTTAGGAATTAAACAAGTTAACATTTGTGCGAAATGCAAACCGTGAGGAATGACACCTTTGGCTGATGGATTTAAATAGATTTGGAGTTTTATTTGTGTTTATACATGTTTGATTCAATTAATATACTAGGTTGTTTAGCCACATGTGTTATATTTCATGCTCAATGTATCAAAAAGTGGCTTTGGATTCAAAAAGAGGAGCCTTGTTAACCAAAAATGACGCGAGGAACTCTCTATTTTTTTTGAATTCAACAATTAATATCAATAAGAAATGCAATTCAAAATCAATGACTCCATTGTTTGTTAAATTGAATGAATTCATGTAATTGATGGTCTATGGGCATTTTTTTCATAGTGAATATAGTTATTAAGAAAGAATCAAAAGTTAATTTCAAGGTTATTGCATGAAAAATATTCCTGGTAACAACAAGAGGAGCCTAATTAACACGAGGTGATTAGAAATTCTCATTATTTAGGAATTAAACAAGTTAACATTTGTGCGAAATGCAAACCCGTGAGGAATGGCACCTTTGGCTGATGGATTTAAATAGATTTGGAGTTTTATTGGTGTTTATGCTACATGTTTGATTCAATTAATATACTAGGTTGTTTAGCCACATGTGTCATATTTCATGCTCAATGTACCAAAAAGTAAGTTTGGAATCAAAAGAGGAGCCTTGTTAACCAAAAATGATGCGAGGAATTCTCTATTTTTTAATTCAACAATTAATATCAATAAGAAATGCAATTCAAAATCAGGGACTCCATTGTTTGTTAAATTGAATGAATTCATGTAATTGATGGTCTATGGGCATTTTTTTCATAGTGAATATAGTTATTAAGAAAGAATCAAAAGTTAATTTCAAGGTTATTGCATGAAAAATATTCCTGGTAACAACAAGAGGAGCCTAATTAACACGAGGTGATTAGAAATTCTCATTATTTAGGAATTAAACAAGTTAACATTTGTGCGAAATGCAAACCGTGAGGAATGACACCTTTGGCTGATGGATTTAAATAGATTTGGAGTTTTATTTGTGTTTATACATAATGGATTCAATTAATATACTGGTTTGTTTAGCCACATGTGTTATATTTCATGCTCAATGTATCAAAAAGTGGCTTTGGATTCAAAAGAGGAGCCTTGTTAACCAAAAATGACGCGAGGAACTCTCTGTTTTTGAAATTCAACAATTAATATCAATAAGAAATGCAATTCAAAATCAATGACTCCATTGTTTGTTAAATTGAATGAATTCATGTAATTGATGGTCTATGGGCATTTTTTTTCATAGTGAATATAGTTATTAAGAAAGAATCAAAAGTAAATTTCAAGGTTATTGCATGAAAAATATTCCTGGTAACAACAATAGGAGCCTAATTAACACGAGGTGATTAGAAATTCTCATTATTTAGGAATTAAACAAGTTAACATTTGTGCGAAATGCAAACCGTGAGGAATGGCACCTTTGGCTGATGGATTTAAATAGATTTGGAGTTTTATTGGTGTTTATGCTTTTTTGATTTAATTAATATAATAGGTTGTTTAGCACAGGTGTTATATTTCATGATCAATGTATCAAAAAGTGGCTTTGGAATCAAAAGAGGAGCCTTGTTAACCAAAAAAAATGACGCGAGGAACTCTCTATTTTTGAATTCAACAATTAATATCAATAAGAAATGCAATTCAAAAATCAATGACTCCATTGTTTGTGAAATTGAATGAATTCATGTGATTGATGGTCCACGTGCATATTTTTTCATAATGAATATAGTTATTAAGAAAGAAACAAAAGTTAATTTCAAGGTTATTGCATGAAAAATATTCCTGGTAACAACAAGAGGAGCCTAATTAACACAAGGTGATTAGAAATTCTCATTATTTAGGAATTAAACAAGTTAACATTTGTGCGAAATGCAAACTGTGAGGAATGGCACCTTTGGCTGATGGATTTAAATAGATTTGGAGTTTTTATTGGTGTTTATTAATGTTTGATTCAATTAATATACTAGGTTGTTTAGCCACATGTGTTATATTTCATGCTCAATGTATCAAAAAAGTGAGTTTGGAATCAAAAGTGGAGCCTTGTTAACCAAAAATGATGCGAGGAATTCTCTATTTTTTAATTCAACAATTAATATCAATAAGAAATGCAATTCAAAATCAGGGACTCCATTGTTTGTTAAATTGAATGAATTCATGTAATTGATGGTCTATGGGCATTTTTTTCATAGTGAATATAGTTATTAAGAAAGAATCAAAAGTTAATTTCAAGGTTATTGCATGAAAAATATTCCTGGTAACAACAAGAGGAGCCTAATTAACACGAGGTGATTAGAAATTCTCATTATTTAGGAATTAAACAAGTTAACATTTGTGCGAAATGCAAACTGTGAGGAATGACACCTTTGGCTGATGGATTTAAATAGATTTGGAGTTTTATTGGTGTTTATACATGTTTGATTCAATTAATATACTAGGTTGTTTAGCCACATGTGTTATATTTCATGCTCAATGTATCAAAAAGTGAGTTTGGAATCAAAAGTGGAGCCTTGTTAACCAAAAATGATGCGAGGAATTCTCTATTTTTGAATTCAACAATTAATATCAATAAGAAATGCAATTCAAAATCAGGGACTCCATTGTTTGTTAAATTGAATGAATTCATGTAATTGATGGTCTATGGGCATTTTTTTCATAGTGAATATAGTTATTAAGAAAGAATCAAAAGTTAATTTCAAGGTTATTGCATGAAAAATATTCCTGGTAACAACAAGAGGAGCCTAATTAACACAAGGTGATTAGAAATTTCTCATTATTTAGGAATTAAACAAGTTAACATTTGTGCGAAATGCAAACTGTGAGGAATGACACCTTTGGCTGATGGATTTAAATAGATTTGGAGTTTTATTGGTGTTTATACATGTTTGATTCAATTAATATACTAGGTTGTTTAGCCACATGTGTTATATTTTCATGCTCAATGTATCAAAAAGTGAGTTTGGAATCAAAAGTGGAGCCTTGTTAACCAAAAATGATGCGAGGAATTCTCTATTTTTGAAATTTCAACAATTAATATCAATAAGAAATGCAATTCAAAATCAGGGACTCCATTGTTTGTTAAATTGAATGAATTCATGTAATTGATGGTCTATGGGCATTTTTTTCATAGTGAATATAGTTATTAAGAAAGAATCAAAAGTTAATTTCAAGGTTATTGCATGAAAAATATTCCTGGTAACAACAAGAGGAGCCTAATTAACACGAGGTGATTAGAAATTTCTCATTATTTAGGAATTAAACAAAGTTAACATTTGTGCGAAATGCAAACCGTGAGGAATGACACCTTTGGCTGATGGATTTAAATAGATTTGGAGTTTTATTTGTGTTTATACATATTGGATTCAATTAATATACTAGTTTGTTTAGCCACATGTGTTATATATTTCATGCTCAATGTATCAAAAAGTGGCTTTGGATTCAAAAGAGGAGCCTTGTTAACCAAAAATGACGCGAGGAACTCTCTGTTTTTGAATTCAACAATTAATATCAATAAGAAATGCAATTCAAAATCAATGACTCCATTGTTTGTTAAATTGAATGAATTCATGTAATTGATGGTCTATGGGCATTTTTTTCATAGTGAATATAGTTATTAAGAAAGAATCAAAAGTAAATTTCAAGGTTATTGCATGAAAAATATTCCTGGTAACAACAATAGGAGCCTAATTAACACGAGGTGATTAGAAATTCTCATTATTTAGGAATTAAACAAGTTAACATTTGTGCGAAATGCAAACTGTGAGGAATGGCACCTTTGGCTGATGGATTTAAATAGATTTGGAGTTTTATTGGTGTTTATACATGTTTGATTCAATTAATATACTAGGTTGTTTAGCCACATGTGTTATATTTCATGCTCAATGTATCAAAAAGTGAGTTTGGAATCAAAAGTGGAGCCTTGTTAACCAAAAATGATGCGAGGAATTCTCTATTTTTTAATTCAACAATTAATATCAATAAGAAATGCAATTCAAAATCAGGGACTCCATTGTTTGTTAAATTGAATGAATTCATGTAATTGATGGTCTATGGGCATTTTTTTTCATAGTGAATATAGTTATTAAGAAAGAATCAAAAGTTAATTTCAAGGTTATTGCATGAAAAATATTCCTGGTAACAACAAGAGGAGCCTAATTAACACGAGGTGATTAGAAATTCTCATTATTTAGGAATTAAACAAGTTAACATTTGTGCGAAATGCAAACCGTGAGGAATGACACCTTGGGTTGATGGATTTAAATAGATTTGGAGTTTTATTTGTGTTTATACATATTGGATTCAATTAATATACTAGGTTGTTTAGCCCCATGTGTTATATTTCATGCTCAATGTATCAAAAAGTGGCTTTGGATTCAAAAGAGGAGCCTTGTTAACCAAAAATGACGCGAGGAACTCTCTGTTTTTTGAATTCAACAATTAATATCAATAAGAAAATGCAATTCAAAATCAATGACTCCATTGTTTGTTAAATTGAATGAATTCATGTAATTGATGGTCTATGGGCATTTTTTTCATAGTGAATATAGTTATTAAGAAAGAATCAAAAGTAAATTTCAAGGTTATTGCATGAAAAATATTCCTGGTAACAACAAGAGGAGCCTAATTAACACGAGGTGATTAGAAATTCTCATTATTTAGGAATGAAACCAGTTAACATTTGTGCGAAATGCAAACCGTGAGGAATGGCACCTTTGGCTGATGGATTTAAATAGATTTGGATTTTTATTGGTGTTTATGCTTTTTTGATTTAATTAATATAATAGGTTGTTTAATCACAGGTGTTATATTTCATGATCAATGTATCAAAAAGTGGCTTTGGAATCAAAAGAGGAGCCTTGTTAACCAAAAATGACGCGAGGAACTCTCTATTTTTGAATTCAACAATTAATATCAATAAGAAATGCAATTCAAAATCAATGACTCCATTGTTTGTGAAATTGAATGAATTCATGTGATTGATGGTCCACGTGCATATTTTTCTTAATGAATATAGTTATTAAGAAAGAAACAAAAGTTAATTTCAAGGTTATTGCATGAAAAATATTCCTGGTAACAACAAGAGGAGCCTAATTAACACAAGGTGATTAGAAATTCTCATTATTTAGGAATTAAACAAGTTAACATTTGTGCGAAATGCAAACTGTGAGGAATGGCACCTTTGGCTGATGGATTTAAATAGATTTGGAGTTTTATTGGTGTTTATTAATGTTTGATTCAATTAATATACTAGGTTGTTTAGCCACATGTGTTATATTTCATGCTCAATGTATCAAAAAGTGAGTTTGGAATCAAAAGTGGAGCCTTGTTAACCAAAAACGATGCGAGGAATTCTCTATTTTTGAATTCAACAATTAATATCAATAAGAAATGCCATTTAAAATCAGGGACTCCATTGTTTGTTAAATTGAATGAATTCATGTAATTGATGGTCTATGGGCATTTTTTTCATAGTGAATATAGTTATTAAGAAAGCATTAAAAGTTAATTTCAAGGTTATTGTATGAAAAAATTCCTGGTAACAACAAGAGGAGCCTAATGAACACGAGGTGATTAGAAATTCTCAATATTTAGGAATTAAACAAGTTAACATTTGTGCGAAATGCAAACCGTGAGGAATGACACCTTTGGCTGATGGATTTAAATAGATTTGGAGTTTTATTTGTGTTTATACATATTGGATTCAATTAATATACTAGTTTGTTTAGCCACATGTGTTATATTTCATGCTCAATGTATCAAAAAGTGGCTTTGGATTCAAAAGAGGAGCCTTGTTAACCAAAAATGACGCGAGGAACTCTCTGTTTTTGAATTCAACAATTAATATCAATAAGAAATGCAATTCAAAATCAATGACTCCATTGTTTGTTAAATTGAATGAATTCATGTAATTGATGGTCTATGGGCATTTTTTTCATAGTGAATATAGTTATTAAGAAAGAATCAAAAGTAAATTTCAAGGTTATTGCATGAAAAATATTCCTGGTAACAACAAGAAAAGCCTAATTAACACGAGGTGATTAGAAATTCTCATTATTTAGTAATGAAACCAGTTAACATTTGTGCGAAATGCAAACCGTGATGAATGGCACCTTTGGCTGATGGATTTAAATAGATTTGGATTTTTATTGGTGTTTATGCTTTTTTGATTTAATTAATATAATAGGTTGTTTAATCACAGGTGTTATATTTCATGATCAATGTATCAAAAAGTGGCTTTGGAATCAAAAGAGGAGCCTTGTTAACCAAAAATGACGCGAGGAACTCTCTATTTTTGAATTCAACAATTAATATCAATAAGAAATGCAATTCAAAATCAATGACTCCATTGTTTGTGAAATTGAATGAATTCATGTGATTGATGGTCCACGTGCATATTTTTCATAATGAATATAGTTATTAAGAAAGAAACAAAAGTTAATTTCAAGGTTATTGCATGAAAAATAGTCGTGGTAACAACAAGAGGAGCATAATTAACACGAGGTGATTCGAAATTCTCATTATTTAGGAATTAAACAAGTTAACATTTGTGCGAAATGCAAACTGTGAGGAATGGCACCTTTGGCTGATGGATTTAAATAGATTTGGAGTTTTATTGGTGTTTATACATGTTTGATTCAATTAATATACTAGGTTGTTTAGCCACATGTGTTATATCTCATGCTCAATGTATCAAAAAGTGAGTTTGGAATCAAAAGTGGAGCCTTGTTAACCAAAAATGATGCGAGGAATTCTCTATTTTTAAATTCAACAATTAATATCAATAAGAAATGCCATTCAAAATCAGGGACTCCATTGTTTGTTAAATTGAATGAATTCATGTAATTGATGGTCTATGGGCATTTTTTTCATAGTGAATATAGTTATTAAGAAAGCATCAAAAGTTAATTTCAAGGTTATTGTATGAAAAATATTCCTGGTAACAACAAGAGGAGCCTAATGAACACGAGGTGATTAGAAATTCTCAATATTTAGGAATTAAACAAGTTAACATTTGTGCGAAATGCAAACCGTGAGGAATGACACCTTTGGCTGATGGATTTAAATAGATTTGGAGTTTTATTTGTGTTTATACATATTGGATTCAATTAATATACTAGTTTGTTTAGCCACATGTGTTATATTTCATGCTCAATGTATCAAAAAGTGGCTTTGGATTCAAAAGAGGAGCCTTGTTAACCAAAAAAATGACGCGAGGAACTCTCTGTTTTTGAATTCAACAATTAATATCAATAAGAAATGCAATTCAAAATCAATGACTCCATTGTTTGTTAAATTGAATGAATTCATGTAATTGATGGTCTATGGGCATTTTTTTCATAGTGAATATAGTTATTAAGAAAGAATCAAAAGTAAATTTCAAGGTTATTGCATGAAAAATATTCCTGGTAACAACAATAGGAGCCTAATTAACACGAGGTGATTAGAAATTCTCATTATTTAGGAATTAAACAAGTTAACATTTGTGCGAAATGCAAACCGTGAGGAATGGCACCTTTGGCTGATGGATTTAAATAGATTTGGAGTTTTATTGGTGTTTATGCTTTTTTGATTTAATTAATATAATAGGTTGTTTAATCACAGGTGTTATATTTCATGATCAATGTATCAAAAAGTGGCTTTGGAATCAAAAGAGGAGCCTTGTTAACCAAAAATGACGCGAGGAACTCTCTATTTTTGAATTCAACAATTAATATCAATAAGAAATGCAATTCAAAATCAATGACTCCATTGTTTGTGAAATTGAATGAATTCATGTGATTGATGGTCCACGTGCATATTTTTCATAATGAATATAGTTATTAAGAAAGAAACAAAAGTTAATTTCAAGGTTATTGCATGAAAAATATTCCTGCTAACAACAAGAGGAGCCTAATTAACACAAGGTGATTAGAAATTCTCATTATTTAGGAATTAAACAAGTTAACATTTGTGCGAAATGCAAACTGTGAGGAATGGCACCTTTGGCTGATGGATTTAAATAGATTTGGAGTTTTATTGGTGTTTATTAATGTTTGATTCAATTAATATACTAGGTTGTTTAGCCACATGTGTTATATTTCATGCTCAATCTATCAAAAAGTGAGTTTGGAATCAAAAGTGGAGCCTTGTTAACCAAAAATGATGCGAGGAATTCTCTATTTTTTAATTCAACAATTAATATCAATAAGAAATGCAATTCAAAATCAGGGACTCCATTGTTTGTTAAATTGAATGAATTCATGTAATTGATGGTCTATGGGCATTTTTTTCATAGTGAATATAGTTATTAAGAAAGAATCAAAAGTTAATTTCAAGGTTATTGCATGAAAAATATTCCTGGTAACAACAAGAGGAGCCTAATTAACACGAGGTGATTAGAAATTCTCATTATTTAGGAATTAAACAAGTTAACATTTGTGCGAAATGCAAACTGTGAGGAATGACACCTTTGGCTGATGGATTTAAATAGATTTGGAGTTTTATTGGTGTTTATACATGTTTGATTCAATTAATATACTAGGTTGTTTAGCCACATGTGTTATATTTCATGCTCAATGTATCAAAAAGTGAGTTTGGAATCAAAAGTGGAGCCTTGTTAACCAAAAATGATGCGAGGAATTCTCTATTTTTGAATTCAACAATTAATATCAATAAGAAATGCAATTCAAAATCAGGGACTCCATTGTTTGTTAAATTGAATGAATTCATGTAATTGATGGTCTATGGGCATTTTTTTCATAGTGAATATAGTTATTAAGAAAGAATCAAAAGTTAATTTCAAGGTTATTGCATGAAAAGTATTCCTGGTAACAACAAGAGGAGCCTAATTAATACAAGGTGATTAGAAATTCTCATTATTTAGGAATTAAACAAGTTAACATTTGTGCGAAATGCAAACTGTGAGGAATGGCACCTTTGGCTGATGGATTTAAATAGATTTGGAGTTTTATTGGTGTTTATACATGTTTGATTCAATTAATATACTAGGTTGTTTAGCCACATGTGTTATATCTCATGCTCAATGTATCAAAAAGTGAGTTTGGAATCAAAAGTGGAGCCTTGTTAACCAAAAATGATGCGAGGAATTCTCTATTTTTGAATTCAACAATTAATATCAATAAGAAATGCAATTCAAAATCAGGGACTCCATTGTTTGTTAAATTGAATGAATTCATGTAATTGATGGTCTATGGGCATTTTTTTCATAGTGAATATAGTTATTAAGAAAGAATCAAAAGTTCATTTCAAGGTTATTGCATGAAAAGTATTCCTGGTAACAACAAGAGGAGCCTAATTAATACAAGGTGATTAGAAATTCTCATTATTTAGGAATTAAACAAGTTAACATTTGTGCGAAATGCAAACCGTGAGGAATGGCACCTTTGGCTGATGGATTTAAATAGATTTGGAGTTTTATTGGTGTTTATGCTTTTTTGATTTAATTAATATAATAGGTTGTTTAATCACAGGTGTTATATTTCATGATCAATGTATCAAAAAGTGGCTTTGGAATCAAAAGAGGAGCCTTGTTAACCAAAAATGACGCGAGAAACTCTCTATTTTTGAATTCAACAATTAATATCAATAAGAAATGCAATTCAAAATCAATGACTCCATTGTTTGTGAAATTGAATGAATTCATGTGATTGATGGTCCACGTGCATATTTTTCATAATGAATATAGTTATTAAGAAAGAAACAAAAGTTAATTTCAAGGTTATTGCATGAAAAATATTCCTGGTAACAACAAGAGGAGCCTAATTAACACAAGGTGATTAGAAATTCTCATTATTTAGGAATTAAACAAGTTAACATTTGTGCGAAATGCAAACTGTGAGGAATGGCACCTTTGGCTGATGGATTTAAATAGATTTGGAGTTTTATTGGTGTTTATTAATGTTTGATTCAATTAATATACTAGGTTGTTTAGCCACATGTGTTATATTTCATGCTCAATCTATCAAAAAGTGAGTTTGGAATCAAAAGTGGAGCCTTGTTAACCAAAAATGATGCGAGGAATTCTCTATTTTTTAATTCAACAATTAATATCATAAGAAATGCAATTCAAAATCAGGGACTCCATTGTTTGTTAAATTGAATGAATTCATGTAATTGATGGTCTATGGGCATTTTTTTCATAGTGAATATAGTTATTAAGAAAGAATCAAAAGTTAATTTCAAGGTTATTGCATGAAAAATATTCCTGGTAACAACAAGAGGAGCCTAATTAACACGAGGTGATTAGAAATTCTCATTATTTAGGAATTAAACAAGTTAACATTTCTGCGAAATGCAAACTGTGAGGAATGGCACCTTTGGCTGATGGATTTAAATAGATTTGGAGTTTTATTGGTGTTTATACATGTTTGATTCAATTAATATACTAGGTTGTTTAGCCACATGTGTTATATTTCATGCTCAATGTATCAAAAAGTGAGTTTGGAATCAAAAGTGGAGCCTTGTTAACCAAAAATGATGCGAGGAATTCTCTATTTTTG
>JBAPLH010001386.1:0-37825 GCA_037897445.1 Ceriops zippeliana | reverse complement strand
TTGCCTCCCATCAGTTGTCATTAGCAAGGCTCCTCTTTTGACCCCAATCACACTTTTTGACACATTGATCATGAAATTAACACATGTGGCTAAACAACCTAGTACATTAATAGAATCAAACAAGTATAAAGAGCATTAAAACACTAAATCTATTTAAATCATTCAACAAAAGGAGTAAGTCATCATGGTTTGCATTTCTTACATATGTGAACTGGTTTAATTCCCAAATCATGAGACATTCTAATCACCTCATGTGAATTATGCTCCTCTTATTATTACCAGGGCTATGTTTCATGCAATAACCTTGAAAGTAAATTTTGCCTCAACCTTAATGAGTATATTATTTATGAAAAAAATGCCCATTGACCATCTATATCATGGATTCATTCAATTTAATAAACAATGGAGTCCTTGATCTTAAATTTCATTTCTTATTGATATTAATTTTTGAATTCAAAATTAGATATTGCCTCCCATAATTTGTCATTAGCAAGGCTCCTCTTTTGACCCCAAACACACTTTTTGACACATTGATCATGAAATTAAAACATGTGGCTAAAAAACCTAGTATATTAATAGAATCAAACAAGTATAAAGAGCATTAAAACTCTAAATCTATTTAAATCCATCAACCCAAGGACTCAGTCATCATGGTTTGCATTTCTTACATTAGTGAATTGGTTTAATTCCTAAATCATGAGACATTCTAATCGCCTCATGTGAATTAGGCTCCTCTTATTATTACCAGGGCTATGTTTCATGCAATAACTTTGAAATTAAATTTTGCCTCAACCTTAATGAGTATATTCTTTATGAAAAAATCCCCATGGACCATCTATATCATGGATTCATTCAATTTAATAAACAATGGAGTCCTTGATCTTAAATTTCATTTCTTATTGATATTAATTTTTGAATTCAAAATTAGATATTGCCTCCCATCATTTGTCATTAGCAAGGCTCCTCTTTTGACCCCAAACACACTTTTTGACACATTGATCATGAAATTAAAACAAGTGGCTAAACAACCTAGTATATTAATAGAATCAAACAAGTATAAAGAGCATTAAAACACTAAATCTATTTAAATCCATCAACCAAAGGAGTCAGTCATCATGGTTTGCATTTCTTATATAAGTGAACTGGTTTAATTCCTAAATCATGAGACATTCTAATCACCTCATGTGAATTAGGCTCCTCTTATTGTTACCAGGACTATGTTTCATGCAATGACCTTGAAATTAAATTTTGCCTCAACCTTAATCAGTATATTCTTTATGAAAAAAATGCCCATGGACTATCTATATCATGAATTCATTCAATTTAATAAACAATGAGAGTCCTTGATCTTAAATTTCATTTCTTATTGATATTAATTTTTGAATTCAAAATTAGATGTTGCCTCCCATCATTTGTCATTAGCAAGGCTCCTCTTTTGACCCCAAACACACTTTTTGACACATTGATCATGAAATTAACACATGTGGCTAAACAACCTAGTACATTAATAGAATCAAACAAGTATAAAGAGCATTAAAACACTAAATCTATTCAAATCATTCAACAAAAGGAGTCAGTCATCATGGTTTGCATTTCTTACATATGTGAACTGGTTTAATTCTTAAATCATGAGACATTCTAATGACCTCATGTGAATTAGGCTCCTCTTATTATTACCAGGACTATGTTTCATGCAATAACCTTGAAATTAAATTTTGCCTCAACCTTAATGAGTATATTATTTAAGAAAAAAATGCCCATTGACCTTCTATATCAGGAATTCATTCAATTTAATAAACAATGTAGTCCTCGATCTTAAATTTCATTTCTTATTGATATTAATTTTTGAATTCAAAATTAGATATTGCCTCCCATCATTTGTCATTAGCAAGGCTCCTCTTTTGACCCCAATCACACTTTTTGACACATTGATCATGAAATTAACACATGTGGCTAAACAACCTAGTATATTAATAGAATCAAACAAGTATAAAGAGCATTAAAACACTAAATCTATTTAAATCCATCAACCAAAGGAGTCAATCATCATGGTTTGCATATCTTACATATGTGAACTGGTTTAATTCCTAAATCATGAGACATTCTAATGACCTCATGTGAATTAGGCTCCTCTTATTATTACCAGGACTATTTTTCATGCAATAACCTTGAAATTAAATTTTACCTCAACCTTAATGAGTATATTATTTAAGAAAAAAATGCCCATTGACCTTCTATATCAGGAATTCATTCAATTTAATAAACAATGTAGTCCTTGATCTTAAATTTCATTTCTTATTGATATTAATTTTTGAATTCAAAATTAGATATTGCCTCCCATCAGTTGTCATTAGCAAGGCTCCTCTTTTGACCCCAATCACACTTTTTGACACATTGATCATGAAATTAACACATGTGGCTAAACAACCTAGTACATTAATAGAATCAAACAAGTATAAAGAGCATTAAAACACTAAATCTATTTTAAATCATTCAACAAAAGGAGTAAGTCATCATGGTTTGCATTTCTTACATATGTGAACTGGTTTAATTCCCAAATCATGAGACATTCTAATCACCTCATGTGAATTATGCTCCTCTTATTATTACCAGGGCTATGTTTCATGCAATAACCTTGAAAGTAAATTTTGCCTCAACCTTAATGAGTATATTATTTATGAAAAAAATGCCCATTGACCATCATCTATATCATGGATTCATTCAATTTAATAAACAATGGAGTCCTTGATCTTAAATTTCATTTCTTATTGATATTAATTTTTGAATTCAAAATTAGATATTGCCTCCCATCATTTGTCATTAGCAAGGCTCCTCTTTTGACCCCAAACACACTTTTTGACACATTGATCATGAAATTAAAACATGTGGCTAAAAAACCCTAGTATATTAATAGAATCAAACAAGTATAAAGAGCATTAAAACACTAAATCTATTTAAATCATTCAACAAAAGGAGTCAGTCATCATGGTTTGCATTTCTTACATATGTGAACTGGTTTAATTCCTAAATCATGAGACATTCTAATGACCTCATGTGAATTAGGCTCCTCTTATTATTACCAGGACTATGTTTCATGCAATAACCTTGAAATTAAATTTTGCCTCAACCTTAATGAGTATATTATTTAAGAAAAAAATGCCCATTGACCTTCTATATCATGAATTCATTCAATTTAATAAACAATTAGTCCTTGATCTTAAATTTCATTTCTTATTGATATTAATTTTTGAATTCAAAATTAGATATTGCCTCCCATCATTTGTCATTAGCAAGGCTCCTCTTTTGACCCCAATCACACTTTTTGACACATTGATCATGAAATTAACACATGTGGCTAAACAACCTAGTACATTAATAGAATCAAACAAGTATAAAGAGCATTAAAACACTAAATCTATTTCAATCATTCAACAAAAGGAGTAAGTCATCATGGTTTGCATTTCTTACATATGTGAACTGGTTTAATTCCCAAATCATGAGACATTCTAATCACCTCATGTGAATTATGCTCCTCTTATTATTACCAGGGCTATGTTTCATGCAATAACCTTGAAATTAAATTTTTTGCCTCAACCTTAATGAGTATATTATTTATGAAAAAAATGCCCATTGACCATCTATATCATGGATTCATTCAATTTAATAAACAATGGAGTCCTTGATCTTAAATTTCATTTCTTATTGATATTAATTTTTGAATTCAAAATTAGATATTGCCTCCCATCATTTGTCATTAGCAAGGCTCCTCTTTTGACCCCAAACACACTTTTTGACACATTGATCATGAAATTAAAAACATGTGGCTAAACAACCTAGTATATTAATAATAGAATCAAACAAGTATAAAGAGCATTAAAACTCTAAATCTATTTAAATCCATCAACCCAAGGAGTCAGTCATCATGGTTTGCATTTCTTACATTAGTGAACTGGTTTAATTCCTAAATCATGAGACATTCTAATCGCCTCATGTGAATTAGGCTCCTCTTATTATTACCCAGGGCTATGTTTCATGCAATAACCTTGAAATTAAATTTTGCCTCAACCTTAATGAGTATATTCTTTATGAAAAAAATGCCCATGGACCATCTATATCATGAATTCATTCAATTTAATAAACAATGGAGTCCTTGATCTTAAATTTCATTTCTTATTGATATTAATTTTTGAATTCAAAATTAGATATATTGCCTCCCATCATTTGTCATTAGCAAGGCTCCTCTTTTGACCCCAAACACACTTTTTGACACATTGATCATGAAATTAAAACATGTGGCTAAACAACCTAGTATATTAATAGAATCAAACAAGTATAAAGAGCATTAAAACACTAAATCTATTTAAATCCATCAACCAAAGGAGTCAGTCATCATGGTTTGCATTTCTTATATATAAGTGAACTGGTTTTAATTCCTAAATCATGAGACATTCTAATCACCTCATGTGAATTAGGCTCCTCTTATTGTTACCAGGACTATGTTTCATGCAATGACCTTGAAATTAAATTTTGCCTCAACCTTAATCAGTATATTCTTTATGAAAAAAAAATGCCCATGGACTATCTATATCATGAATTCATTCAATTTAATAAACAATGAGAGTCCTTGATCTTAAATTTCATTTCTTATTGATATTAATTTTTGAATTCAAAATTAGATGTTGCCTCCCATCATTTGTCATTAGCAAGGCTCCTCTTTTGACCCCAAAACACACTTTTTGACACATTGATCATGAAATTAACACATGTGGCTAAACAACCTAGTACATTAATAGAATCAAACAAGTATAAAGAGCATTAAAACACTAAATCTATTTAAATCATTCAACAAAAGGAGTCAGTCATCATGGTTTGCATTTCTTACATATGTGAACTGGTTTAATTCCTAAATCATGAGACATTCTAATCACCTCATGTGAATTAGGCTCCTCTTATTATTACCAGGACTATGTTTCATGCAATAACCTTGAAATTAAATTTTGCCTCAACCTTAATGAGTATATTATTTATGAAAAAAATGCCCATTGACCATCTATATCATGGATTCATTCAATTTAATAAACAATGGAGTCCTTGATCTTAAATTTCATTTCTTATTGATATTAATTTTTGAATTCAAAATTAGATATTGCCTCCCATCATTTGTCATTAGCAAGGCTCCTCTTTTGACCCCAAACACACTTTTTGACACATTGATCATGAAATTAAAACATGTGGCTAAACAACCTAGTATATTAATAGAATCAAACAAGTATAAAGAGCATTAAAACACTAAATCTATTTAAATCCATCAACCAAAGGAGTCAATCATCATGGTTTGCATATCTTACATATGTGAACTGGTTTAATTCCTAAATCATGAGACATTCTAATGACCTCATGTGAATTAGGCTTCCTCTTATTATTACCAGGACTATTTTTCATGCAATAACCTTGAAATTAAATTTTGCCTCAACCTTAATGAGTATATTATTTATGAAAAAAATGCCCATTGACCTTCTATATCAAGAATTCATTCAATTTAATAAACAATGTAGTCCTTGATCTTAAATTTCATTTCTTATTGATATTAATTTTTGAATTCAAAATTAGATATTGCCTCCCATCATTTGTCATTAGCAAGGCTCCTCTTTTGACCCCAAACACACTTTTTGACACATTGATCATGAAATTAAAACATGTGGCTAAAAACAACCTAGTATATTAATAGAATCAAACAAGTATAAAGAGCATTAAAACACTAAATCTATTTAAATCATTCAACAAAAGGAGTCAGTCATCATGGTTTGCATTTCTTACATATGTGAACTGGTTTAATTCCTAAATCATGAGACATTCTAATCACCCTCATGTGAATTAGCTCCTCTTATTATTACCAGGACTATGTTTCATGCAATAACCTTGAAATTAAATTTTGCCTCAACCTTAATGAGTATATTATTTATGAAAAAAATGCCCATTGACCATCTATATCATGGATTCATTCAATTTAATAAACAATGGAGTCCTTGATCTTAAATTTCATTTCTTATTGATATTAATTTTTGAATTCAAAATTAGATATTGCCTCCCATCATTTGTCATTAGCAAGGCTCCTCTTTTGACCCCAAACACACTTTTTGACACATTGATCATGAAATTAAAACATGTGGCTAAACAACCTAGTATATTAATAGAATCAAACAAGTATAAAGAGCATTAAAACACTAAATCTATTTAAATCCATCAACCAAAGGAGTCAGTCATCATGGTTTGCATTTCTTACATAAGTGAACTGGTTTAATTCCTAAATCATGAGACATTCTAATCACCTCATGTGAATTAGGCTCCTCTTATTGTTACCAGGACTATGTTTCATGCAATGACCTTGAAATTAAATTTTTTGCCTCAACCTTAATCAGTATATTCTTTATGAAAAAAATGCCCATGGACTATCTATATCATGAATTCATTCAATTTAATAAACAATGAGAGTCCTTGATCTTAAATTTCATTTCTTATTGATATTAATTTTTGAATTCAAAATTAGATGTTGCCTCCCATCATTTGTCATTAGCAAGGCTCCTCTTTTGACCCCAAACACACTTTTTGACACATTGATCATGAAATTAACACATGTGGCTAAACAACCTAGTACATTAATAGAATCAAACAAGTATAAAGAGCATTAAAACACTAAATCTATTTAAATCATTCAACAAAAGGAGTCAGTCATCATGGTTTGCATTTCTTACATATGTGAACTTTTTTAATTCCTAAATCATGAGACATTCTAATCACCTCATTTGAATTAGGCTCCTCTTATTATTACCAGGACTATGTTTCATGCAATAACCTTGAAATTAAATTTTGCCTCAACCTTAATGAGTATATTATTTAAGAAAAAAATGCCCATTGACCATCTATATCATGGATTCATTCAATTTAATAAACAATGGAGTCCTTGATCTTAAATTTCATTTCTTATTGATATTAATTTTTGAATTCAAAATTAGATATTGCCTCCCATCATTTGTCATTAGCAAGGCTCCTCTTTTGACCCCAAACACACTTTTTGACACATTGATCATGAAATTAAAACATGTGGCTAAACAACCTAGTATATTAATAGAATCAAACAAGTATAAAGAGCATTAAAACACTAAATCTATTTAAATCCATCAACCAAAGGAGTCAATCATCATGGTTTGCATATCTTACATATGTGAACTGGTTTAATTCCTAAATCATGAGACATTCTAATGACCTCATGTGAATTAGGCTCCTCTTATTATTACCAGGACTATTTTTCATGCAATAACCTTGAAATTAAATTTTGCCTCAACCTTAATGAGTATATTATTTATGAAAAAAATGCCCATTGACCTTCTATATCAAGAATTCATTCAATTTAATAAACAATGAGAGTCCTTGATCTTAAATTTCATTTCTTATTGATATTAATTTTTGAATTCAAAATTAGATATTGCCTTTCATCATTTGTCATTAGCAAGGCTCCTCTTTTGACCCCAAACACACTTTTTGACACATTGATCATGAAATTAAAACATGTGGCTAAACAACCTAGTATATTAATAGAATCAAACAAGTATAAAGAGCATTAAAACACTAAATCTATTTAAATCATTCAACAAAAGGAGTCAGTCATCATGGTTTGCATTTCTTACATATGTGAACTGGTTTAATTCCTAAATCATGAGACATTCTAATCACCTCATGTGAATTAGGCTCCTCTTATTATTACCAGGACAATGTTTCATGCAATAACCTTGAAATTAAATTTTGCCTCAACCTTAATGAGTATATTATTTATGAAAAAAATTCCCATTGACCATCTATATCATGAATTCATTCAATTTAACAAACAAAGGAGTCATTGATCTTAAATTTCATTTCTTATTGATATTAATTTTTGAATTCAAAATTAGATGTTGCCTCCCATCATTTGTCATTAGCAAGGCTCCTCTTTTGACCCCAAACACACTTTTTGACACATTGATCATGAAATTAACACATGTGGCTAAACAACCTAGTACATTAATAGAATCAAACAAGTATAAAGAGCATTAAAACACTAAATCTATTTAAATCCATCAACCAAAGGAGTCAGTCATCATGGTTTGCATTTCTTACATAAGTGAACTGGTTTAATTCCTAAATCATGAGACATTCTAATCACCTCATGTGAATTAGGCTCCTCTTATTGTTACCAGGACTATGTTTCATGCAATGACCTTGAAATTAAATTTTGCCTCAACCTTAATCAGTATATTCTTTATGAAAAAAATGCCCATGGACTATCTATATCATGAATTCAATCAATTTAATAAACAATGAGAGTTTTTGATCTTAAATTTCATTTCTTATTGATATTAATTTTTGAATTCAAAATTAGATGTTGCCTCCCATCATTTGTCATTAGCAAGGCTCCTCTTTTGACCCCAAACACACTTTTTGACACATTGATCATGAAATTAACACATGTGGCTAAACAACCTAGTACATTAATAGAATCAAACAAGTATAAAGAGCATTAAAACACTAAATCTATTTAAATCATTCAACAAAAGGAGTCAGTCATCATGGTTTGCATTTCTTACATATGTGAACTGGTTTAATTCCCAAATCATGAGACATTCTAATCACCTCATGTGAATTATGCTCCTCTTATTATTACCAGGACTATGTTTCATGCAATAACCTTGAAATTAAATTTTGCCTCAACCTTAATGAGTATATTATTTATGAAAAAAAAATGCCCATTGACCATCTATATCATGGATTCATTCAATTTAATAAACAATGGAGTCCTTGATCTTAAATTTCATTTCTTATTGATATTAATTTTTGAATTCAAAATTAGATAGATATTGCCTCCCATCATTTGTCATTAGCAAGGCTCCTCTTTTGACCCCAAACACACTTTTTGACACATTGATCATGAAATTAAAACATGTGGCTAAACAACCTAGTATATTAATAGAATCAAACAAGTATAAAGAGCATTAAAAAACACTAAATCTATTTAAATCCATCAACCAAAGGAGTCAGTTATCATGGTTTGCATTTCTTACATAAGTGAACTGGTTTAATTCCTAAATCATGAGACATTCTAATCACCTCATGTGAATTAGGCTCCTCTTATTATTACCAGGTCTATGTTTCATGCAATAACCTTGAAATTAAATTTTGCCTCAACCTTAATGAGTATATTCTTTATGAAAAAATGCCCATGGACCATCTATATCATGAATTCATTCAATTTAATAAACAATGGAGTCCTTGATCTTAAATTTCATTTCTTATTGATATTAATTTTTGAATTCAAAATTAGATATTGCCTCCCATCATTTGTCATTAGCAAGGCTCCTCTTTTTGACCCCAAAACACACTTTTTGACACATTGATCATGAAATTAAACACATGTGGCTAAACAACCTAGTATATTAATAGAATCAAACAAGTATAAAGAGCATTAAAACACTAAATCTATTTAAATCCATCAACCAAAGGAGTCAGTCATCATGGTTTGCATTTCTTATATAAGTGAACTGGTTTAATTCCTAAATCATGAGACATTCTAATCACCTCATGTGAATTAGGCTCCTCTTATTTGTTACCAGGACTATGTTTCATGCAATGACCTTGAAATTAAATTTTGCCTCAACCTTAATCAGTATATTCTTTATGAAAAAAATGCCCATGGACTATCTATATCATGAATTCATTCAATTTAATAAACAATGAGAGTTTTTGATCTTAAATTTCATTTCTTATTGATATTAATTTTTGAATTCAAAATTAGATGTTGCCTCCCATCATTTGTCATTAGCAAGGCTCCTCTTTTGACCCCAAACACACTTTTTGACACATTGATCATGAAATTAACACATGTGGCTAAACAACCTAGTACATTAATAGAATCAAACAAGTATAAAGAGCATTAAAACACTAAATCTATTTAAATCATTCAACAAAAGGAGTCAGTCATCATGGTTTGCATTTCTTACATATGTGAACTTTTTTAATTCCTAAATCATGAGACATTCTAATCACCTCATGTGAATTAGGCTCCTCTTATTATTACCAGGACTATGTTTCATGCAATAACCTTGAAATTAAATTTTGCCTCAACCTTAATGAGTATATTATTTAAGAAAAAAATGCCCATTGACCATCTATATCATGGATTCATTCAATTTAATAAACAATGGAGTCCTTGATCTTAAATTTCATTTCTTATTGATATTAATTTTTTTGATTCAAAATTAGATATTGCCTCCCATCATTTGTCATTAGCAAGGCTCCTCTTTTGACCCCAAACACACTTTTTGACACATTGATCATGAAATTAAAACATGTGGCTAAACAACCTAGTATATTAATAGAATCAAACAAGTATAAAGAGCATTAAAACACTAAATCTATTTAAATCCATCAACCAAAGGAGTCAATCATCATGGTTTGCATATCTTACATATGTGAACTGGTTTAATTCCTAAATCATGAGACATTCTAATGACCTCATGTGAATTAGGCTCCTCTTATTATTACCAGGACTATTTTTCATGCAATAACCTTGAAATTAAATTTTTACCTCAACCTTAATGAGTATATTATTTATGAAAAAAAATGCCCATTGACCTTCTATATCAAGAATTCATTCAATTTAATAAAACAATGTAGTCCTTGATCTTAAATTTCATTTCTTATTGATATTAATTTTTGAATTCAAAATTAGATATTGCCTCCCATCATTTGTCATTAGCAAGGCTCCTCTTTTGACCCCAAACACACTTTTTGACACATTGATCATGAAATTAAAACATGTGGCTAAACAACCTAGTACATTAATAGAATCAAACAAGTATAAAGAGCATTAAAACACTAAATCTATTTCAATCATTCAACAAAAGGAGTAAGTCATCATGGTTTGCATTTCTTACATATGTGAACTGGTTTAATTCCCAAATCATGAGACATTCTAATCACCTCATGTGAATTATGCTCCTCTTATTATTACCAGGACTATGTTTCATGCAATAACCTTGAAATTAAATTTTGCCTCAACCTTAATGAGTATATTATTTATGAAAAAAAAATGCCCATTGACCATCTATATCATGGATTCATTCAATTTAATAAACAATGGAGTCCTTGATCTTAAATTTCATTTCTTATTGATATTAATTTTTGAATTCAAAATTAGATATTGCCTGTCATCATTTGTCATTAGCAAGGCTCCTCTTTTGACCCCAAACACACTTTTTGACACATTGATCATGAAATTAAAACATGTGGCTAAACAACCTAGTATATTAATAGAATCAAACAAGTATAAAGAGCATTAAAACACTAAATCTATTTAAATCCATCAACCAAAGGAGTCAGTCATCATGGTTTGCATTTCTTACATAAGTGAACTGGTTTAATTCCTAAATCATGAGACATTCTAATCACCTCATGTGAATTAGGCTCCTCTTATTATTACCAGGACTATGTTTCATGCAATAACCTTGAAATTAAATTTTGCCTCAACCTTAATGAGTATATTCTTTATGAAAAAAATGCCCATGGACCATCTATATCATGAATTCATTCAATTTAATAAACAATGGAGTCCTTGATCTTAAATTTCATTTCTTATTGATATTAATTTTTGAATTCAAAATTAGATATTGCCTCCCATCATTTGTCATTAGCAAAGGCTCCTCTTTTGACCCCAAACACACTTTTTGACACATTGATCATGAAATTAACACATGTGGCTAAACAACCTAGTACATTAATAGAATCAAACAAGTATAAAGAGCATTAAAACACTAAATCTATTTAAATCATTCAACAAAAGGAGTCAGTCATCATGGTTTGCATATCTTACATATGTGAACTGGTTTAATTCCTAAATCATGAGACATTCTAATCACCTCATGTGAATTAGGCTCCTCTTATTATTACCAGGACTATGTTTCATGCAATAACCTTGAAATTAAATTTTGCCTCAACCTTAATGAGTATATTATTTATGAAAAAAATGCCCATTGACCTTCTATATCATGAATTCATTCAATTTAATAAACAATGTAGTCCTTGATCTTAAATTTCATTTCTTATTGATATTAATTTTTGAATTCAAAATTAGATATTGCCTCCCATCATTTGTCATTAGCAAGGCTCCTCTTTTGACCCCAAACACACTTTTTGACACATTGATCATGAAATTAAAACATGTGGCTAAACAACCTAGTATATTAATAGAATCAAACAAGTATAAAGAGCATTAAAACACTAAATCTATTTAAATCCATCAACCAAAGGAGTCAGTCATCATGGTTTGCATTTCTTACATAAGTGAACTGGTTTAATTCCTAAATCATGAGACATTCTAATCACCTCATGTGAATTAGGCTCCTCTTATTGTTACCAGGACTATGTTTCATGCAATAACCTTGAAATTAAATTTTGCCTCAACCTTAATCAGTATATTCTTTATGAAAAAAAAAATGCCCATGGACTATCTATATCATGAATTCATTCAATTTAATAAACAATGAGAGTCCTTGATCTTAAATTTCATTTCTTATTGATATTAATTTTTGAATTCAAAATTAGATGTTGCCTCCCATCATTTGTCATTAGCAAGGCTCCTCTTTTGACCCCAAACACACTTTTTGACACATTGATCATGAAATTAACACATGTGGCTAAACAACCTAGTACATTAATAGAATCAAACAAGTATAAAGAGCATTAAAACACTAAAATCTATTTAAATCATTCAACAAAAGGAGTCAGTCATCATGGTTTGCATATCTTACATATGTGAACTGGTTTAATTCCTAAATCATGAGACATTCTAATCACCTCATGTGAATTAGGCTCCTCTTATTATTACCAGGACTATGTTTCATGCAATAACCTTGAAATTAAATTTTGCCTCAACCTTAATGAGTATATTATTTAAGAAAAAAATGCCCATTGACCATCTATATCATGGATTCATTCAATTTAATAAACAATGGAGTCCTTGATCTTAAATTTCATTTCTTATTGATATTAATTTTTTGAATTCAAAATTAGATATTGCCTCCCATCATTTGTCATTAGCAAGGCTCCTCTTTTGACCCCAAACACACTTTTTGACACATTGATCATGAAATTAAAACATGTGGCTAAACAACCTAGTATATTAATAGAATCAAACAAGTATAAAGAGCATTAAAACACTAAATCTATTTAAATCCATCAACCAAAGGAGTCAATCAATCATCATGGTTTGCATATCTTACATATGTGAACTGGTTTAATTCCTAAATCATGAGACATTCTAATGACCTCATGTGAATTAGGCTCCTCTTATTATTACCAGGACTATTTTTCATGCAATAACCTTGAAATTAAATTTTGCCTCAACCTTAATGAGTATATTATTTATGAAAAAAATGCCCATTGACCTTCTATATCATGAATTCATTCAATTTAATAAACAATGTAGTCCTTGATCTTAAATTTCATTTCTTATTGATATTAATTTTTGAATTCAAATTAGATATTGCCTCCCATCATTTGTCATTAGCAAGGCTCCTCTTTTGACCCCAAACACACTTTTTGACACATTGATCATGAAATTAAACACATGTGGCTAAACAACCTAGTACATTAATAGAATCAAACAAGTATAAAGAGCATTAAAACACTAAATCTATTTAAATCATTCAACAAAAGGAGTCAGTCATCATGGTTTGCATTTCTTACATATGTGAACTGGTTTAATTCCTAAATCATGAGACATTCTAATCACCTCATGTGAATTATGCTCCTCTTATTATTACCAGGACTATGTTTCATGCAATAACCTTGAAATTAAATTTTGCCTCAACCTTAATGAGTATATTATTTATGAAAAAAATGCCCATTGACCATCTATATCATGGATTCATTCAATTTAATAAACAATGGAGTCCTTGATCTTAAATTTCATTTCTTATTGATATTAATTTTTGAATTCAAAATTAGATATTGCCTCCCATCATTTGTCATTAGCAAGGCTCCTCTTTTGACCCCAAACACACTTTTTGACACATTGATCATGAAATTAAAACATTAGCTAAACAACCTAGTATATTAATAGAATCAAACAAGTATAAAGAGCATTAAAACACTAAATCTATTTAAATCCATCAACCAAAGGAGTCAGTCATCATGGTTTGCATATCTTACATATGTGAACTGGTTTAATTCCTAAATCATGAGACATTCTAATGACCTCATGTGAATTAGGCTCCTCTTATTATTACCAGGACTATTTTTCATGCAATAACCTTGAAATTAAATTTTGCCTCAACCTTAATGAGTATATTATTTATGAAAAAAATGCCCATTGACCTTCTATATCAAGAATTCATTCAATTTAATAAACAATGAGAGTCCTTGATCTTAAATTTCATTTCTTATTGATATTAATTTTTGAATTCAAAATTAGATATTGCCTTTCATCATTTGTCATTAGCAAGGCTCCTCTTTTGACCCCAAACACACTTTTTGACACATTGATCATGAAATTAAAACATGTGGCTAAACAACCTAGTATATTAATAGAATCAAACAAGTATAAAGAGCATTAAAACACTAAATCTATTTAAATCATTCAACAAAAGGAGTCAGTCATCATGGTTTGCATTTCTTACATATGTGAACTGGTTTAATTCCTAAATCATGAGACATTCTAATCACCTCATGTGAATTAGGCTCCTCTTATTATTACCAGGACAATGTTTCATGCAATAACCTTGAAATTAAATTTTTGCCTCAACCTTAATGAGTATATTATTTATGAAAAAAATTCCCATTGACCATCTATATCATGAATTCATTCAATTTAACAAACAATGGAGTCATTGATCTTAAATTTCATTTCTTATTGATATTAATTTTTGAATTCAAAATTAGATATTGCCTCCCATCATTTGTCATTAGCAAGGCTCCTCTTTTGACCCCAATCACACTTTTTGACAAATTGATCATGAAATTAACACATGTGGCTAAACAACCTAGTACATTAATAGAATCAAACAAGTATAAAGAGCATTAAAACACTAAATCTATTTCAATCATTCAACAAAAGGAGTAAGTCATCATGGTTTGCATTTCTTACATATGTGAACTGGTTTAATTCCGAAATCATGAGACATTCTAATCACCTCATGTGAATTATGCTCCTCTTATTATTACCAGGGCTATGTTTCATGCAATAACCTTGAAATTAAATTTTGCCTCAACCTTAATGAGTATATTATTTATGAAAAAAATGCCCATTGACCATCTATATCATGGATTCATTCAATTTAATAAACAATGGAGTCCTTGATCTTAAATTTCATTTCTTATTGATATTAATTTTTGAATTCAAAATTAGATATTGCCTCCCATCATTTGTCATTAGCAAGGCTCCTCTTTTGACCCCAAACACACTTTTTGACACATTGATCATGAAATTAAAACATGTGGCTAAACAACCTAGTATATTAATAGAATCAAACAAGTATAAAGAGCATTAAAACTCTAAATCTATTTAAATCCATCAACCCAAGGAGTCAGTCATCATGGTTTGCATTTCTTACATTAGTGAACTGGTTTAATTCCTAAATCATGAGACATTCTAATCGCCTCATGTGAATTAGGCTCCTCTTATTATTACCAGGACTATGTTTCATGCAATAACCTTGAAATTAAATTTTGCCTCAACCTTAATGAGTATATTCTTTATGAAAAAAATGCCCATTGGACCATCTATATCATGAATTCATTCAATTTAATAAACAATGGAGTCCTTGATCTTAAATTTCATTTCTTATTGATATTAATTTTTGAATTCAAAATTAGATATTGCCTCCCATCATTTGTCATTAACAAGGCTCCTCTTTTGACCCCAAACACACTTTTTGACACATTGATCATGAAATTAAAACAAGTGGCTAAACAACCTAGTATATTAATAGAATCAAACAAGTATAAAGAGCATTAAAACACTAAATCTATTTAAATCCATCAACCAAAGGAGTCAGTCATCATGGTTTGCATTTCTTATATAAGTGAACTGGTTTAATTCCTAAATCATGAGACATTCTAATCACCTCATGTGAATTAGGCTCCTCTTATTGTTACCAGGACTATGTTTCATGCAATGACCCTTGAAATTAAATTTTGCCTCAACCTTAATCAGTATATTCTTTATGAAAAAAATGCCCATGGACTATCTATATCATGAATTCATTCAATTTAATAAACAATGAGAGTTTTTGATCTTAAATTTCATTTCTTATTGATATTAATTTTTGAATTCAAAATTAGATGTTGCCTCCCATCATTTGTCATTAGCAAGGCTCCTCTTTTGACCCCAAACACACTTTTTGACACATTGATCATGAAATTAACACATGTGGCTAAACAACCTAGTACATTAATAGAATCAAACAAGTATAAAGAGCATTAAAACACTAAATCTATTTAAATCATTCAACAAAAGGAGTCAGTCATCATGGTTTGCATTTCTTACATATGTGAACTTTTTTAATTCCTAAATCATGAGACATTCTAATCACCTCATGTGAATTAGGCTCCTCTTATTATTACCAGGACTATGTTTCATGCAATAACCTTGAAATTAAATTTTGCCTCAACCTTAATGAGTATATTATTTAAGAAAAAAATGCCCATTGACCATCTATATCATGGATTCATTCAATTTAATAAACAATGGAGTCCTTGATCTTAAATTTCATTTCTTATTGATATTAATTTTTGAATTCAAAATTAGATATTGCCTCCCATCATTTGTCATTAGCAAGGCTCCTCTTTTGACCCCAAACACACTTTTTGACACATTGATCATGAAATTAAAACATGTGGCTAAACAACCTAGTATATTAATAGAATCAAACAAGTATAAAGAGCATTAAAACACTAAATCTATTTAAATCCATCAACGAAAGGACTCAATCATCATGGTTTGCATATCTTACATATGTGAAACTGGTTTAATTCCTAAATCATGAGACATTCTAATGACCTCATGTGAATTAGGCTCCTCTTATTATTACCAGGACTATTTTTCATGCAATAACCTTGAAATTAAATTTTACCCTCAACCTTAATGAGTATATTATTTTTATGAAAAAAAAATGCCCATTGACCTTCTATATCAAGAATTCATTCAATTTAATAAACAATGTAGTCCTTGATCTTAAATTTCATTTCTTATTGTATTAATTTTTTGAATTCAAAATTAGATATTGCCTCCCATCATTTGTCATTAGCAAGGCTCCTCTTTTGACCCCAAACACACTTTTTGACACATTGATCATGAAATTAAAACATGTGGCTAAACAACCTAGTATATTAATAGAATCAAACAAGTATAAAGAGCATTAAAACACTAAATCTATTTAAATCATTCAACAAAAGGAGTCAGTCATCATGGTTTGCATTTCTTACATATGTGAACTGGTTTAATTCCTAAATCATGAGACATTCTAATCACCTCATGTGAATTAGGCTCCTCTTATTATTACCAGGACAATGTTTCATGCAATAACCTTGAAATTAAATTTTGCCTCAACCTTAATGAGTATATTATTTATGAAAAAAATTCCCATTGACCATCTATATCATGAATTCATTCAATTTAACAAACAATGGAGTCATTGATCTTAAATTTCATTTCTTATTGATATTAATTTTTGAATTCAAAATTAGATATTGCCTCCCATCATTTGTCATTAGCAAGGCTCCCCTTGACCCCAAACACACGTTTTGACACATTGATCATGAAATTAAAACATGTGGCTAAACAACCTAGTATATTAATAGAATCAAACAAGTATAAAGAGCATTAAAACACTAAATCTATTTAAATCCATCAACCAAAGGAGTCCGTCATCATGGTTTGCATTTCTTACATAAGTGAACTGGTTTAATTCCTAAATCATGAGACATTCTAATCACCTCATGTGAATTAGGCTCCTCTTATTGTTACCAGGACTATGTTTCATGCAATAACCTTGAAATTAAATTTTGCCTCAACCTTAATAAGTATATTCTTTATGAAAAAAATGCCCATGGACTATATATATCATGAATTCATTCAATTTAATAAACAATGAGAGTCCTTGATCTTAAATTTCATTTCTTATTGATATTAATTTTTGAATTCAAAATTAGATGTTGCCTCCCATCATTTGTCATTAGCAAGGCTCCTCTTTTGACCCCAAACACACTTTTTGACACATTGATCATGAAATTAAAACATGTGGCTAAACAACCTAGTACATTAATAGAATCAAACAAGTATAAAGAGCATTAAAACACTAAATCTATTTAAATCATTCAACAAAAGGAGTCAGTCATCATGGTTTGCATTTCTTACATATGTGAACTGGTTTAATTCCTAAATCATGAGACATTCTAATCACCTCATGTGAATTAGGCTCCTCTTATTATTACCAGGACTATGTTTCATGCAATAACCTTGAAATTAAATTTTGCCTCAACCTTAATGAGTATATTATTTATTTATGAAAAAAAAAATGCCCATTGACCTTCTATATCATGGAATTCATTCAATTTAATAAACAATGTAGTCCTTGATCTTAAATTTCATTTCTTATTGATATTAATTTTTGAATTCAAAATTAGATATTGCCTCCCATCATTTGTCATTAGCAAGGCTCCTCTTTTGACCCCAAACACACTTTTTGACACATTGATCATGAAATTAACACATGTGGCTAAACAACCTAGTACATTAATAGAATCAAACAAGTATAAAGAGCATTAAAACACTAAATCTATTTAAATCATTCAAACAAAAGGAGTCAGTCATCATGGTTTGCATTTCTTACATATGTGAACTGGTTTAATTCCTAAATCATGAGACATTCTAATCACCTCATGTGAATTAGGCTCCTCTTATTATTACCAGGACTATGTTTCATGCAATAACCTTGAAATTAAATTTTGCCTCAACCTTAATGAGTATATTATTTATGAAAAAAAAATGCCCATTGACCATCTATATCATGGATTCATTCAATTTAATAAACAATGGAGTCCTTGATCTTAAATTTCATTTCTTATTGATATTAATTTTTGAATTCAAAATTAGATATTGCCTCCCATCATTTGTCATTAGCAAGGCTCCTCTTTTGACCCCAAACACACTTTTTGACACATTGATCATGAAATTAAAACATGTGGCTAAACAACCTAGTATATTAATAGAATCAAACAAGTATAAAGAGCATTAAAACACTAAATCTATTTTTAAATCCATCAACCAAAGGAGTCAATCATCATGGTTTGCATTTCTTACATATGTGAAATGGTTTAATTCCTAAATCATGAGACATTCTAATGACCTCATGTGAATTAGGCTCCTCTTATTATTACCAGGACTATTTTTCATGCAATAACCTTGAAATTAAATTTTGCCTCAACCTTAATGAGTATATTATTTATGAAAAAAATGCCCATTGACCTTCTATATCAAGAATTCATTCAATTTAATAAACAATGTAGTCCTTGATCTTAAATTTCATTTCTTATTGATATTAATTTTTGAATTCAAAATTAGATATTGCCTCCCATCATTTGTCATTAGCAAGGCTCCTCTTTTGACCCCAAACACACTTTTTGACACATTGATCATGAAATTAAAACATGTGGCTAAACAACCTAGTATATTAATAGAATCAAACAAGTATAAAGAGCATTAAAACACTAAATCTATTTAAATCATTCAACAAAAGGAGTCAGTCATCATGGTTTGCATTTCTTACATATGTGAACTGGTTTAATTCCTAAATCATGAGACATTCTAATCACCTCATGTGAATTAGGCTCCTCTTATTATTACCAGGACAATGTTTCATGCAATAACCTTGAAATTAAATTTTGCCTCAACCTTAATGAGTATATTATTTATGAAAAAAATTCCCATTGACCATCTATATCATGAATTCATTCAATTTAACAAACAATGGAGTCATTGATCTTAAATTTCATTTCTTATTGATATTAATTTTTGAATTCAAAATTAGATATTGCCTCCCATCATTTGTCATTAGCAAGGCTCCTCTTTTGACCCCAAACACACTTTTTGACACATTGATCATGAAATTAAAACATGTGGCTAAACAACCTAGTATATTAATAGAATCAAACAAGTATAAAGAGCATTAAAACACTAAATCTATTTAAATCCATCAACCAAAAGGAGTCCGTCATCATGGTTTGCATTTCTTACATAAGTGAACTGGTTTAATTCCTAAATCATGAGACATTCTAATCACCTCATGTGAATTAGGCTCCTCTTATTGTTACCAGGACTATGTTTCATGCAATAACCTTGAAATTAAATTTTGCCTCAACCTTAATAAGTATATTCTTTATGAAAAAAATGCCCATGGACTATCTATATCATGAATTCATTCAATTTAATAAACAATGAGAGTCCTTGATCTTAAATTTCATTTCTTATTGATATTAATTTTTGAATTCAAAATTAGATGTTGCCTCCCATCATTTGTCATTAGCAAGGCTCCTCTTTTGACCCCAAACACACTTTTTGACACATTGATCATGAAATTAACACATGTGGCTAAACAACCTAGTACATTAATAGAATCAAACAAGTATAAAGAGCATTAAAACACTAAATCTATTTAAATCATTCAACAAAAGGAGTCAGTCATCATGGTTTGCATTTCTTACATATGTGAACTGGTTTAATTCCTAAATCATGAGACATTCTAATGACCTCATGTGAATTAGGCTCCTCTTATTATTACCAGGACTATGTTTCATGCAATAACCTTGAAATTAAATTTTGCCTCAACCTTAATGAGTATATTATTTAAGAAAAAAAATGCCCATTGACCTTCTATATCAGGAATTCATTCAATTTAATAAACAATGTAGTCCTTGATCTTAAATTTCATTTCTTATTGATATTAATTTTTGAATTCAAAATTAGATATTGCCTCCCATCATTTGTCATTAGCAAGGCTCCTCTTTTGACCCCAATCACACTTTTTGACACATTGATCATGAAATTAACACATGTGGCTAAACAACCTAGTACATTAATAGAATCAAACAAGTATAAAGAGCATTAAAACACTAAATCTATTTCAATCATTCAACAAAAGGAGTAAGTCATCATGGTTTGCATTTCTTACATATGTGAACTGGTTTAATTCCCAAATCATGAGACATTCTAATCACCTCATGTGAATTATGCTCCTCTTATTATTACCAGGGCTATGTTTCATGCAATAACCTTGAAATTAAATTTTGCCTCAACCTTAATGAGTATATTATTTATGAAAAAAAAATGCCCATTGACCATCTATATCATGGATTCATTCAATTTAATAAACAATGGAGTCCTTGATCTTAAATTTCATTTCTTATTGATATTAATTTTTGAATTCAAAATTAGATATTGCCTCCCATCATTTGTCATTAGCAAGGCTCCTCTTTTGACCCCAAACACACTTTTTGACACATTGATCATGAAATTAAAACATGTGGCTAAACAACCTAGTATATTAATAGAATCAAACAAGTATAAAGAGCATTAAAACTCTAAATCTATTTAAATCCATCAACCAAAGGAGTCAGTCATCATGGTTTGCATTTCTTACATTAGTGAACTGGTTTAATTCCTAAATCATGAGACATTCTAATCGCCTCATGTGAATTAGGCTCCTCTTATTATTACCAGGGCTATGTTTCATGCAATAACCTTGAAATTAAATTTTGCCTCAACCTTAATGAGTATATTCTTTATGAAAAAATCCCCATGGACCATCTATATCATGAATTCATTCAATTTAATAAACAATGGAGTCCTTGATCTTAAATTTCTTTTCTTATTGATATTAATTTTTGAATTCAAAATTAGATATTGCCTCCCATCATTTGTCATTAACAAGGCTCCTCTTTTGACCCCAAACACACTTTTTGACACATTGATCATGAAATTAAAACAAGTGGCTAAACAACCTAGTATATTAATAGAATCAAACAAGTATAAAGAGCATTAAAACACTAAATCTATTTAAATCCATCAACCAAAGGAGTCAGTCATCATGGTTTGCATTTCTTATATAAGTGAACTGGTTTAATTCCTAAATCATGAGACATTCTAATCACCTCATGTGAATTAGGCTCCTCTTATTGTTACCAGGACTATGTTTCATGCAATGACCTTGAAATTAAATTTTGCCTCAACCTTAATCAGTATATTCTTTATGAAAAAAAATGCCCATGGACTATCTATATCATGAATTCATTCAATTTAATAAACAATGAGAGTCCTTGATCTTAAATTTCATTTCTTATTGATATTAATTTTTGAATTCAAAATTAGATGTTGCCTCCCATCATTTGTCATTAGCAAGGCTCCTCTTTTGACCCCAAACACACTTTTTGACACATTGATCATGAAATTAACACATGTGGCTAAACAACCTAGTACATTAATAGAATCAAACAAGTATAAAGAGCATTAAAACACTAAATCTATTTAAATCATTCAACAAAAGGAGTCAGTCATCATGGTTTGCATTTCTTACATATGTGAACTGGTTTAATTCCTAAATCATGAGACATTCTAATCACCTCATGTGAATTAGGCTCCTCTTATTATTACCAGGACTATGTTTCATGCAATAACCTTGAAATTAAATTTTGCCTCAACCTTAATGAGTATATTATTTAAGAAAAAAAATTGCCCATTGACCATCTATATCATGGATTCATTCAATTTAATAAACAATGGAGTCCTTGATCTTAAATTTCATTTCTTATTGATATTAATTTTTGAATTCAAAATTAGATATTGCCTCCCATCATTTGTCATTAGCAAGGCTCCTCTTTTGACCCCAAACACACTTTTTTGACACATTGATCATGAAATTAAAACATGTGGCTAAACAACCTAGTATATTAATAGAATCAAACAAGTATAAAGAGCATTAAAACACTAAATCTATTTAAATCCATCAACCAAAGGAGTCAATCATCATGGTTTTGCATATCTTACATATGTGAACTGGTTTAATTCCTAAATCATGAGACATTCTAATGACCTCATGTGAATTAGGCTTCTCTTATTATTACCAGGACTATTTTTCATGCAATAACCTTGAAATTAAATTTTACCTCAACCTTAATGAGTATATTATTTATGAAAAAAATGCCCATTGACCTTCTATATCAAGAATTCATTCAATTTAATAAACAATGTAGTCCTTGATCTTAAATTTCATTTCTTATTGATATTAATTTTTGAATTCAAATTAGATATTGCCTCCCATCATTTGTCATTAGCAAGGCTCCTCTTTTGACCCCAAACACACTTTTTGACACATTGATCATGAAATTAACACATGTGGCTAAACAACCTAGTACATTAATAGAATCAAACAAGTATAAAGAGCATTAAAACACTAAATCTATTTCAATCATTCAACAAAAGGAGTAAGTCATCATGGTTTGCATTTCTTACATATGTGAACTGGTTTAATTCCCAAATCATGAGACATTCTAATCACCTCATGTGAATTATGCTCCTCTTATTATTACCAGGGCTATGTTTCATGCAATAACCTTGAAATTAAATTTTGCCTCAACCTTAATGAGTATATTATTTATGAAAAAAAATGCCCATTGACCATCTATATCATGGATTCATTCAATTTAATAAACAATGGAGTCCTTGATCTTAAATTTCATTTCTTATTGATATTAATTTTTGAATTCAAAATTAGATATTGCCTCCCATCATTTGTCATTAGCAAGGCTCCTCTTTTGACCCCAAACACACTTTTTGACACATTGATCATGAAATTAAAACATGTGGCTAAACAACCTAGTATATTAATAGAATCAAACAAGTATAAAGAGCATTAAAACTCTAAATCTATTTAAATCCATCAACCCAAGGAGTCAGTCATCATGGTTTGCATTTCTTACATTAGTGAAACTGGTTTAATTCCTAAATCATGAGACATTCTAATCGCCTCATGTGAATTAGGCTCCTCTTATTATTACCAGGGCTATGTTTCATGCAATAACCTTGAAATTAAATTTTGCCTCAACCTTAATGAGTATATTCTTTATGAAAAAATCCCCATGGACCATCTATATCATGAATTCATTCAATTTAATAAACAATGGAGTCCTTGATCTTAAATTTCATTTTCTTATTGATATTAATTTTTGAATTCAAAATTAGATATTGCCTCCCATCATTTGTCATTAGCAAGGCTCCTCTTTTGACCCCAAACACACTTTTTGACACATTGATCATGAAATTAAAACAAGTGGCTAAACAACCTAGTATATTAATAGAATCAAACAAGTATAAAGAGCATTAAAACACTAAATCTATTTAAATCCATCAACCAAAGGAGTCAGTCATCATGGTTTGCATTTCTTATATAAGTGAACTGGTTTAATTCCTAAATCATGAGACATTCTAATCACCTCATGTGAATTAGGCTCCTCTTATTGTTACCAGGACTATGTTTCATGCAATGACCTTGAAATTAAATTTTGCCTCAACCTTAATCAGTATATTCTTTATGAAAAAAATGCCCATGGACTATCTATATCATGAATTCATTCAATTTAATAAACAATGAGAGTCCTTGATCTTAAATTTCATTTCTTATTGATATTAATTTTTGAATTCAAAATTAGATGTTGCCTCCCATCATTTGTCATTAGCAAGGCTCCTCTTTTGACCCCAAACACACTTTTTTGACACATTGATCATGAAATTAACACATGTGGCTAAACAACCTAGTACATTAATAGAATCAAACAAGTATAAAGAGCATTAAAACACTAAATCTATTTAAATCATTCAACAAAAGGAGTCAGTCATCATGGTTTGCATTTCTTACATATGTGAACTGGTTTAATTCCTAAATCATGAGACATTCTAATCACCTCATGTGAATTAGGCTCCTCTTATTATTACCAGGACTATGTTTCATGCAATAACCTTGAAATTAAATTTTGCCTCAACCTTAATGAGTATATTATTTAAGAAAAAAATGCCCATTGACCATCTATATCATGGATTCATTCAATTTAATAAACAATGGAGTCCTTGATCTTAAATTTCATTTCTTATTGATATTAATTTTTGAATTCAAAATTAGATATTGCCTCCCATCATTTGTCATTAGCAAGGCTCCTCTTTTGACCCCAAACACACTTTTTGACACATTGATCATGAAATTAAAACATGTGGCTAAACAACCTAGTATATTAATAGAATCAAACAAGTATAAAGAGCATTAAAACACTAAATCTATTTAAATCCATCAACCAAAGGAGTCAATCATCATGGTTTGCATATCTTACATATGTGAACTGGTTTAATTCCTAAATCATGAGACATTCTAATGACCTCATGTGAATTAGGCTCCTCTTATTATTACCAGGACTATTTTTCATGCAATAACCTTGAAATTAAATTTTACCTCAACCTTAATGAGTATATTATTTATGAAAAAAATGCCCATTGACCTTCTATATCAAGAATTCATTCAATTTAATAAACAATGTAGTCCTTGATCTTAAATTTCATTTCTTATTGATATTAATTTTTGAATTCAAAATTAGATATTGCCTCCCATCATTTGTCATTAGCAAGGCTCCTCTTTTGACCCCCAAACACACTTTTTTGACACATTGATCATGAAATTAACACATGTGGCTAAACAACCTAGTACATTAATAGAATCAAACAAGTATAAAGAGCATTAAAACACTAAATCTATTTTTAAATCATTCAACAAAAGGAGTAAGTCATCATGGTTTGCATTTCTTACATATGTGAACTGGTTTAATTCCTAAATCATGAGACATTCTAATCACCTCATGTGAATTATGCTCCTCTTATTATTACCAGGACTATGTTTCATGCAATAACCTTGAAATTAAATTTTGCCTCAACCTTAATGAGTATATTATTTATGAAAAAAATGCCCATTGACCATCTATATCATGGATTCATTCAATTTAATAAACAATGGAGTCCTTGATCTTAAATTTCATTTCTTATTGATATTAATTTTTGAATTCAAAATTAGATATTGCCTCCCATCATTTGTCATTAGCAAGGCTCCTCTTTTGACCCCAAACACACTTTTTGACACATTGATCATGAAATTAAAACATGTGGCTAAACAAACCTAGTATATTAATAGAATCAAACAAGTATAAAGAGCATTAAAAACACTAAATCTATTTAAATCCATCAACCAAAGGAGTCAGTCATCATGGTTTGCATTTCTTACATATGTGAACTGGTTTAATTCCTAAATCATGAGACATTCTAATCACCTCATGTGAATTAGGCTCCTCTTATTATTACCAGGACTATGTTTCATGCAATAACCTTGAAATTAAATTTTGCCTCAACCTTAATGAGTATATTATTTATGAAAAAAAAATGCCCATGGACCATCTATATCATGGATTCATTCAATTTAATAAACAATGGAGTCCTTGATCTTAAATTTCATTTCTTATTGATATTAATTTTTGAATTCAAAATTAGATATTGCCTCCCATCATTTGTCATTAGCAAGGCTCCTCTTTTGACCCCAAACACACTTTTTGACACATTGATCATGAAATTAAAACATGTGGCTAAACAACCTAGTATATTAATAGAATCAAACAAGTATAAAGAGCATTAAAACACTAAATCTATTTAAATCATTCAACAAAAGGAGTCAGTCATCATGGTTTGCATATCTTACATATGTGAACTGGTTTAATTCCTAAATCATGAGACATTCTAATCACCTCATGTGAATTAGGCTCCTCTTATTATTACCAGGACTATGTTTCATGCAATAACCTTGAAATTAAATTTTGCCTCAACCTTAATGAGTATATTATTTTATGAAAAAAAAATGCCCATTGACCTTCTATATCATGAATTCATTCAATTTAATAAACAATGTAGTCCTTGATCTTAAATTTCATTTCTTATTGATATTAATTTTTGAATTCAAAATTAGATATTGCCTCCCATCATTTGTCATTAGCAAGGCTCCTCTTTTTTGACCCCAAACACACTTTTTGACACATTGATCATGAAATTAAAACATGTGGCTAAACAACCTAGTATATTAATAGAATCAAACAAGTATAAAGAGCATTAAAACACTAAATCTATTTAAATCCATCAACAAAAGGAGTCAGTCATCATGGTTTGCATTTCTTACATAAGTGAACTGGTTTAATTCCCTAAATCATGAGACATTCTAATCACCTCATGTGAATTAGGCTCCTCTTATTATTACCAGGACTATGTTTCATGCAATAACCTTGAAATTAAATTTTGCCTCAACCTTAATGAGTATATTCTTTATGAAAAAAAATGCCCATGGACTATCTATATCATGAATTCATTCAATTTAATAAAACAATGAGAGTCCTTGATCTTAAATTTCATTTCTTATTGATATTAATTTTTGAATTCAAAATTAGATGTTGCCTCCCATCATTTGTCATTAGCAAGGCTCCTCTTTTGACCCCAAACACACTTTTTGACACATTGATCATGAAATTAACACATGTGGCTAAACAACCTAGTACATTAATAGAATCAAACAAGTATAAAGAGCATTAAAACACTAAATCTATTTAAATCATTCAACAAAAGGAGTCAGTCATCATCATGGTTTGCATTTCTTACATATGTGAACTGGTTTAATTCCTAAATCATGAGACATTCTAATCACCTCATGTGAATTAGGCTCCTCTTATTATTACCAGGGACTATGTTTCATGCAATAACCTTGAAATTAAATTTTGCCTCAACCTTAATGAGTATATTATTTATGAAAAAAATGCCCATTGACCATCTATATCATGGATTCATTCAATTTAATAAACAATGGAGTCCTTGATCTTAAATTTCATTTCTTATTGATATTAATTTTTGAATTCAAAATTAGATATTGCCTCCCATCATTTGTCATTAGCAAGGCTCCTCTTTTGACCCCTAACACACTTTTTGACACATTGATCATGAAATTAAAACATGTGGCTAAACAACCTAGTATATTAATAGAATCAAACAAGTATAAAGAGCATTAAAACACTAAATCTATTTAAATCCATCAACCAAAGGAGTCAATCATCATGGTTTGCATATCTTACATATGTGAACTGGTTTAATTCCTAAATCATGAGACATTCTAATGACCTCATGTGAATTAGGCTCCTCTTATTATTACCAGGACTATTTTTCATGCAATAACCTTGAAATTAAATTTTACCTCAACCTTAATGAGTATATTATTTATGAAAAAAATGCCCATTGACCTTCTATATCATGAATTCATTCAATTTAATAAACAATGTAGTCCTTGATCTTAAATTTCATTTCTTATTGATATTAATTTTTGAATTCAAAATTAGATATTGCCTCCCATCATTTGTCATTAGCAAGGCTCCTCTTTTGACCCCAAACACACTTTTTGACACATTGATCATGAAATTAAAACATGTGGCTAAACAACCTAGTATATTAATAGAATCAAACAAGTATAAAGAGCATTAAAACACTAAATCTATTTAAATCCATCAACCAAAGGAGTCAGTCATCATGGTTTGCATTTCTTACATAAGTGAACTGGTTTAATTCCTAAATCATGAGACATTCTAATCACCCTCATGTGAATTAGGCTCCTCTTATTATTACCAGGACTATGTTTCATGCAATAACCTTGAAATTAAATTTTGCCTCAACCTTAATGAGTATATTATTTATGAAAAAAAATGCCCATTGACCATCTATATCATGAATTCATTCAATTTAATAAACAATGGAGTCCTTGATCTTAAATTTCATTTCTTATTGATATTAATTTTTGAATTCAAAATTAGATATTGCCTCCCATCATTTGTCATTAGCAAAGGCTCCTCTTTTGACCCCAAACACACTTTTTGACACATTGATCATGAAATTAACACATGTGGCTAAACAACCTAGTACATTAATAGAATCAAACAAGTATAAAGAGCATTAAAACACTAAATCTATTTAAATCATTCAACAAAAGGAGTCAGTCATCATGGTTTGCATATCTTACATATGTGAACTGGTTTAATTCCTAAATCATGAGACATTCTAATCACCTCATGTGAATTAGGCTCCTCTTATTATTACCAGGACTATGTTTCATGCAATAACCTTGAAATTAAATTTTGCCTCAACCTTAATGAGTCTATTATTTATGAAAAAAAATGCCCATTGACCTTCTATATCATGAATTCATTCAATTTAATAAACAATGTAGTCCTTGATCTTAAATTTCATTTCTTATTGATATTAATTTTTGAATTCAAAATTAGATATTGCCTCCCATCATTTGTCATTAGCAAGGCTCCTCTTTTGACCCCAAACACACTTTTTGACACATTGATCATGAAATTAAAACATGTGGCTAAACAACCTAGTATATTAATAGAATCAAACAAGTATAAAGAGCATTAAAACACTAAATCTATTTAAATCATTCAACAAAAGGAGTCAGTCATCATGGTTTGCATATCTTACATATGTGAACTGGTTTAATTCCTAAATCATGAGACATTCTAATCACCTCATGTGAATTAGGCTCCTCTTATTATTACCAGGACTATGTTTCATGCAATAACCTTGAAATTAAATTTTGCCTCAACCTTAATGAGTATATTATTTATGAAAAAAATGCCCATTGACCATCTATATCATGGATTCATTCAATTTAATAAACAATGGAGTCCTTGATCTTAAATTTCATTTCTTATTGATATTAATTTTTGAATTCAAAATTAGATATTGCCTCCCATCATTTGTCATTAGCAAGGCTCCTCTTTTGACCCCAAACACACTTTTTGACACATTGATCATGAAATTAAAACATGTGGCTAAACAACCTAGTATATTAATAGAATCAAACAAGTATAAAGAGCATTAAAACACTAAATCTATTTAAATCCATCAACCAAAGGAGTCAGTCATCATGGTTTTGCATTTCTTACATAAGTGAACTGGTTTAATTCCTAAATCATGAGACATTCTAATCACCTCATGTGAATTAGGCTCCTCTTATTATTACCAGGACTATGTTTCATGCAATAACCTTGAAATTAAATTTTGCCTCAACCTTAATCAGTATATTCTTTATGAAAAAAATGCCCATGGACTATCTATATCATGAATTCATTCAATTTAATAAACAATGAGAGTCCTTGATCTTAAATTTCATTTCTTATTGATATTAATTTTTGAATTCAAAATTAGATGTTGCCTCCCATCATTTGTCATTAGCAAGGCTCCTCTTTTGACCCCAAACACACTTTTTGACACATTGATCATGAAATTAACACATGTGGCTAAACAACCTAGTACATTAATAGAATCAAACAAGTATAAAGAGCATTAAAACACTAAATCTATTTAAATCATTCAACAAAAGGAGGCAGTCATCATGGTTTGCATATCTTACATATGTGAACTGGTTTAATTCCTAAATCATGAGACATTCTAATCACCTCATGTGAATTAGGCTCCTCTTATTATTACCAGGACTATGTTTCATGCAATAACCTTGAAATTAAATTTTTGCCTCAACCTTAATGAGTATATTATTTAAGAAAAAAAATGCCCATTGACCATCTATATCATGGATTCATTCAATTTAATAAACAATGGAGTCCTTGATCTTAAATTTCATTTCTTATTGATATTAATTTTTGAATTCAAAATTAGATATTGCCTCCCATCATTTGTCATTAGCAAGGCTCCTCTTTTGACCCCAAACACACTTTTTGACACATTGATCATGAAATTAAAACATGTGGCTAAACAACCTAGTATATTAATAGAATCAAACAAGTATAAAGAGCATTAAAACACTAAATCTATTTAAATCCATCAACCAAAGGAGTCAATCATCATGGTTTGCATATCTTACATATGTGAACTGGTTTAATTCCTAAATCATGAGACATTCTAATGACCTCATGTGAATTAGGCTCCTCTTATTATTTACCTAGGACTATTTTTCATGCAATAACCTTGAAATTAAATTTTTGCCTCAACCTTAATGAGTATATTATTTATGAAAAAAAAATGCCCATTGACCTTCTATATCATGAATTCATTCAATTTAATAAACAATGTAGTCCTTGATCTTAAATTTCATTTCTTATTGATATTAATTTTTGAATTCAAAATTAGATATTGCCTCCCATCATTTGTCATTAGCAAGGCTCCTCTTTTGACCCCAAACACACTTTTTGACACATTGATCATGAAATTAACACATGTGGCTAAACAACCTAGTACATTAATAGAATCAAACAAGTATAAAGAGCATTAAAACACTAAATCTATTTAAATCATTCAACAAAAGGAGTCAGTCATCATGGTTTGCATTTCTTACATATGTGAACTGGTTTAATTCCTAAATCATGAGACATTCTAATCACCTCATGTGAATTATGCTCCTCTTATTATTACCAGGACTATGTTTCATGCAATAACCTTGAAATTAAATTTTGCCTCAACCTTAATGAGTATATTATTTATGAAAAAAATGCCCATTGACCATCTATATCATGGATTCATTCAATTTAATAAACAATGGAGTCCTTGATCTTAAATTTCATTTCTTATTGATATTAATTTTTGAATTCAAAATTAGATATTGCCTTTCATCATTTGTCATTAGCAAGGCTCCTCTTTTGACCCCAAACACACTTTTTGACACATTGATCATGAAATTAAAACATGTGGCTAAACAACCTAGTATATTAATAGAATCAAACAAGTATAAAGAGCATTAAAACACTAAATCTATTTAAATCCATCAACCAAAGGAGTCAGTCATCATGGTTTGCATTTCTTACATAAGTGAACTGGTTTAATTCCTAAATCATGAGACATTCTAATCACCTCATGTGAATTAGGCTCCTCTTATTATTACCAGGACTATGTTTCATGCAATAACCTTGAAATTAAATTTTGCCTCAACCTTAATGAGTATATTCTTTATGAAAAAATGCCCATGGACCATCTATATCATGAATTCATTCAATTTAATAAACAATGGAGTCCTTGATCTTAAATTTCATTTCTTATTGATATTAATTTTTGAATTCAAAATTAGATATTGCCTCCCATCATCATTTGTCATTAGCAAAGGCTCCTCTTTTGACCCCAAACACACTTTTTGACACATTGATCATGAAATTAACACATGTGGCTAAACAACCTAGTACATTAATAGAATCAAACAAGTATAAAGAGCATTAAAACACTAAATGTATTTAAAAATCATTCAACAAAAGGAGTCAGTCATCATGGTTTGCATATCTTACATATGTGAACTGGTTTAATTCCTAAATCATGAGACATTCTAATCACCACATGTGAATTAGGCTCCTCTTATTATTACCAGGACTATGTTTCATGCAATAACCTTGAAATTAAATTTTGCCTCAACCTTAATGAGTCTATTATTTATGAAAAAAATGCCCATTGACCTTCTATATCATGAATTCATTCAATTTAATAAACAATGTAGTCCTTGATCTTAAATTTCATTTCTTATTGATATTAATTTTTGAATTCAAAATTAGATATTGCCTCCCATCATTTGTCATTAGCAAGGCTCCTCTTTTGACCCCAAACACACTTTTTGACACATTGATCATGAAATTAAAACATGTGGCTAAACAACCTAGTATATTAATAGAATCAAACAAGTATAAAGAGCATTAAAACACTAAATCTATTTAAATCATTCAACAAAAGGAGTCAGTCATCATGGTTTGCATATCTTACATATGTGAACTGGTTTAATTCCTAAATCATGAGACATTCTAATCACCTCATGTGAATTAGGCTCCTCTTATTATTACCAGGACTATGTTTCATGCAATAACCTTGAAATTAAATTTTGCCTCAACTTTAATGAGTATATTATTTATGAAAAAAATGCCCATTGACCATCTATATCATGGATTCATTCAATTTAATAAACAATGGAGTCCTTGATCTTAAATTTTCATTTCTTATTGATATTAATTTTTTGAATTCAAAATTAGATATTGCCTCCCATCATTTGTCATTAGCAAGGCTCCTCTTTTGACCCCAAACACACTTTTTGACACATTGATCATGAAATTAAAACATGTGGCTAAACAACCTAGTATATTAATAGAATCAAACAAGTATAAAGAGCATTAAAACACTAAATCTATTTAAATCCATCAACCAAAGGAGTCAGTCATCATGGTTTGCATTTCTTACATAAGTGAACTGGTTTAATTCCTAAATCATGAGACATTCTAATCACCTCATGTGAATTAGGCTCCTCTTATTGTTACCAGGACTATGTTTCATGCAATAACCTTGAAATTAAATTTTGCCTCAACCTTAATAAGTATATTCTTTATGAAAAAAATGCCCATGGACTATCTATATCATGAATTCATTCAATTTAATAAACAATGAGAGTCCTTGATCTTAAATTTCATTTCTTATTGATATTAATTTTTTGAATTCAAAATTAGATGTTGCCTCCCATCATTTGTCATTAGCAAGGCTCCTCTTTTGACCCCAAACACACTTTTTTGACACATTGATCATGAAATTAACACATGTGGCTAAACAACCTAGTACATTAATAGAATCAAACAAGTATAAAGAGCATTAAAACACTAAATCTATTTAAATCATTCAACAAAAGGAGTCAGTCATCATGGTTTGCATTTCTCTTACATATGTGAACTTTTTTAATTCCTAAATCATGAGACATTCTAATCACCTCATGTGAATTAGGCTCCTCTTATTATTACCAGGACTATGTTTCATGCAATAACCTTGAAATTAAATTTTGCCTCAACCTTAATGAGTATATTATTTATGAAAAAAATGCCCATTGACCATCTATATCATGGATTCATTCAATTTAATAAACAATGGAGTCCTTGATCTTAAATTTCATTTCTTATTGATATTAATTTTTGAATTCAAAATTAGATATTGCCTCCCATCATTTGTCATTAGCAAGGCTCCTCTTTTGACCCCAAACACACTTTTTGACACATTGATCATGAAATTAAAACATGTGGCTAAACAACCTAGTATATTAATAGAATCAAACAAGTATAAAGAGCAGCATTAAAACACTAAATCTATTTAAATCCATCAACCAAAGGAGTCAATCATCATGGTTTGCATATCTTACATATGTGAACTGGTTTAATTCCTAAATCATGAGACATTCTAATGACCTCATGTGAATTAGGCTCCTCTTATTATTACCAGGACTATTTTTCATGCAATAACCTTGAAATTAAATTTTGCCTCAACCTTAATGAGTATATTATTTATGAAAAAAATGCCCATTGACCTTCTATATCAAGAATTCATTCAATTTAATAAACAATGAGAGTCCTTGATCTTAAATTTCATTTCTTATTGATATTAATTTTTTAATTCAAAATTAGATATTGCCTTTCATCATTTGTCATTAGCAAGGGTCCTCTTTTGACCCCAAACACACTTTTTGACACATTGATCATGAAATTAAAACATGTGGCTAAACAACCTAGTATATTAATAGAATCAAAACAAGTATAAAGAGCATTAAAACACTAAATCTATTTAAATCATTCAACAAAAGGAGTCAGTCATCATGGTTTGCATTTCTTACATATGTGAACTGGTTTAATTCCTAAATCATGAGACATTCTAATCACCTCATGTGAATTAGGCTCCTCTTATTATTACCAGGACAATGTTTCATGCAATAACCTTGAAATTAAATTTTGCCTCAACCTTAATGAGTATATTATTTATGAAAAAAAATTCCCATTGACCATCTATATCATGAATTCATTCAATTTAACAAAACAATGGAGTCATTGATCTTAAATTTCATTTCTTATTGATATTAATTTTTGAATTCAAAATTAGATATTGCCTCCCATCATTTGTCATTAGCAAGGCTCCTCTTTTGACCCCAATCACACTTTTTGACAAATTGATCATGAAATTAACACATGTGGCTAAACAACCTAGTACATTAATAGAATCAAACAAGTATAAAGAGCATTAAAACACTAAATCTATTTCAATCATTCAACAAAAGGAGTAAGTCATCATGGTTTGCATTTCTTACATATGTGAACTGGTTTAATTCCTAAATCATGAGACATTCTAATCACCTCATGTGAATTATGCTCCTCTTATTATTACCAGGGGCTATGTTTCATGCAATAACCTTGAAATTAAATTTTGCCTCAACCTTAATGAGTATATTATTTATGAAAAAAAAATGCCCATTGACCATCTATATCATGGATTCATTCAATTTAATAAACAATGGAGTCCTTGATCTTAAATTTCATTTCTTATTGATATTAATTTTTGAATTCAAAATTAGATATTGCCTCCCATCATTTGTCATTAGCAAGGCTCCTCTTTTGACCCCAAACACACTTTTTGACACATTGATCATGAAATTTAAAACATGTGGCTAAACAACCTAGTATATTAATAGAATCAAACAAGTATAAAGAGCATTAAAACTCTAAATCTATTTAAATCCATCAACCCAAAGGAGTCAGTCATCATGGTTTGCATTTCTTACATTAGTGAACTGGTTTAATTCCTAAATCATGAGACATTCTAATCACCTCATGTGAATTAGGCTCCTCTTATTATTACCAGGGCTATGTTTCATGCAATAACCTTGAAATTAAATTTTGCCTCAACCTTAATGAGTATATTCTTTATGAAAAAAAATGCCCATGGACCATCTATATCATGAATTCATTCAATTTAATAAACAATGGAGTCCTTGATCTTAAATTTCATTTCTTATTGATATTAATTTTTGAATTCAAAATTAGATATTGCCTCCCATCATTTGTCATTAACAAGGCTCCTCTTTTGACCCCAAACACACTTTTTGACACATTGATCATGAAATTAAAACATGTGGCTAAACAACCTAGTATATTAATAGAATCAAACAAGTATAAAGAGCATTAAAACACTAAATCTATTTAAATCCATCAACCAAAGGAGTCAGTCATCATGGTTTGCATTTCTTACATAAGTGAACTGGTTTAATTCCTAAATCATGAGACATTCTAATCACCTCATGTGAATTAGGCTCCTCTTATTGTTACCAGGACTATGTTTCATGCAATGAACCTTGAAATTAAATTTTGCCTCAACCTTAATCAGTATATTCTTTATGAAAAAAAATGCCCATGGACTATCTATATCATGAATTCATTCAATTTAATAAACAATGAGAGTCCTTGATCTTAAATTTCATTTCTTATTGATATTAATTTTTTGAATTCAAAATTAGATGTTGCCTCCCATCATTTGTCATTAGCAAGGCTCCTCTTTTGACCCCAAACACACTTTTTGACACATTGATCATGAAATTAACACACATGTGGCTAAACAACCTAGTACATTAATAGAATCAAACAAGTATAAAGAGCATTAAAACACTAAATCTATTTAAATCATTCAACAAAAGGAGTCAGTCATCATGGTTTGCATTTCTTACATATGTGAACTTTTTTAATTCCTAAATCATGAGACATTCTAATCACCTCATGTGAATTAGGCTCCTCTTATTATTACCAGGACTATGTTTCATGCAATAACCTTGAAATTAAATTTTGCCTCAACCTTAATGAGTATATTATTTAAGAAAAAAATGCCCATTGACCATCTATATCATGGATTCATTCAATTTAATAAACAATGGAGTCCTTGATCTTAAATTTCATTTCTTATTGATATTAATTTTTGAATTCAAAATTAGATATTGCCTCCCATCATTTGTCATTAGCAAGGCTCCTCTTTTGACCCCAAACACACTTTTTGACACATTGATCATGAAATTAAAACATGTGGCTAAACAACCTAGTACATTAATAGAATCAAACAAGTATAAAGAGCATTAAAACATTAAATCTATTTAAATCATTCAACAAAAGGAGTCAGTCATCATGGTTTGCATTTCTTACATATGTGAACTTTTTTAATTCCTAAATCATGAGACATTCTAATCACCTCATGTGAATTAGGCTCCTCTTATTATTACCAGGACTATGTTTCATGCAATAACCTTGAAATTAAATTTTGCCTCAACCTTAATGAGTATATTATTTATGAAAAAAATGCCATTGACCATCATATATCATGGATTCATTCAATTTAATAAACAATGACCAGTCCTTGATCTTAAATTTCTATTTCTTATTGATATTAATTTTTGAATTCAAAATTAGATATTTGCCTCCCATCATTTGTCATTAGCAAGGCTCCACTTTTGGACCCCAAACACACTTTTTGGACACCATTGATTAATAAATTTAAAAACATGTGGCTAAAAAACCTTAGTATATTAATAGAATCTAACAAGTATATAGAGCGATTTAAAACCACTTAAATCTATTTAAATCCACCTTCCAAAGGAGTCTGTCTGTCATGGTTTGCATTATTTATCATAGGTGAACTCGTTTAATACCTAAATCATGAGACATTCTTAAAATGAACTCATTGTGAATTATGCAACCTTCTTATTATTACCAGGGACTATTTTTCATGCAATAACCTTGAAATTAAATTTTGCTCTCAAACCTTAATGAGTAAAATATTTATGAAAAAATGCCCATT
>JBAPLH010001385.1:0-78140 GCA_037897445.1 Ceriops zippeliana | reverse complement strand
TTTAAAAAAAAATGCTCCTGGACCATCTATAAGATGAATTCATTCAATTTAAAAAACAATGGAGTCCTTGATTTTGAATTACATTTCTTATTGATATTAGTTGTTGAATTTAGAAAGAGGGAGTTCCTACCATCATTTTTGGATAGCAAGCCTCCTGTTTTGACTCCAAACACGCTTTTTGATACATTTATCATAAAATATAACACATATGGCTAAGGAACCTAGTATATTAATGGAATCAAACAAGTATATACACCAATAAAACTCCAAATCTATTTAAATCAATCATCCAAAGGTGCCATTAATCGTGGCTTGCATTTCGCACAAATGTTAACTGGTTTAATTCCTAAATAATGAGACATTCTAATCACCTAATGTTAATTAGGCTTCTCTTGTTTTTACCAGGACTATTTTTCATGCAATAACCTTGAAATTAACTTTTGAGTCTCTCTTCATAACTATAATCATTTTAAAAAAAATGCTCCTGGACCATCTATAAGATGAATTCATTCAATTTAACAAACAATGGAGTCCTTGATTTTGAATTGCATTTCTTATCGATATTAATTGTAGAATTCAAAAATAGAGAGTTCTTCCCATCATTTTTGGCTACCAAGCCTCCTATTTTGATTCGAAACACACTTTTTGATGCATTTAACATGAAATATAACACATGTGGCTAAACAACCTAGTACATTAATTGAATCAAACAAGTATATACACCATTAAAATTCCAAATCTATTTAAATCCATCAGCGAAAGGGGTCATTCATCATGGTTTGCATTTCGTACAAATGTTAACTCGTTTAATTCCTAAATAATGAGAATTTCTAATCACCTAATGTTAATTCAGCTCCTCTTGTTGTTCCGAGGATTATTTTTCATGCAATAACCTTGAAATTAACTTTTGATTCTTTCTTAATAACTATATTCATTACGAAAAAACTGCCCCTGGACCATCCATAACATGAATTCATTCAATTTAACAAACAATGGTGTCCTTGATTTTGAATTGCATTTCTTCTTGATATTAGTTGTTGAATTCAGTAATAGAGAGTTCCTCCCATCATTTTGGGCTAGCAAGCCTCCTCTTTTGATTCCAAACACACTTTGTCATACATTTATCATGAAATATAACACATGTGGCTAAACAACCTAGTATATTAATTGAATAAAAAAAGTATATACACCAATAAAACACCAATTCTATTTAAATCCATCATCCAAAGGAGCCATTCATGATGGTTTGCATTTCGCACAAATGTTAACTTGTTTAAATCATATATAATGAGACATTCTAATCACATACTGTTAATTAGGCTTCTCTTGTTATTACCATGACTATTTTTCATGCAATAACATTGAAATTAACTTTTCAGTCTTTCTTAATAACTATAATCATTCTGAAAAAATGCTCCTGGACCATCTATAAGATGAATTCATTCAATTTAACAAACAATTGAGTCCTTGATTTTGAATTGCATTTCTTATCGATATTAATTGTAGAATTCAAAAATAGAGAGTTCCTCCCATCATTTTTGGCTACCAAACCTCCTATTTTGATTCCAAACACACTTTTTCATGCATTTAACATGAAATATAACACATGTGGCTAAACAACCTAGTATATTAATTGAATCAAACAAGTATATACAACATTAAAATTCTAAATCTATTTAAATCCATCAGCTAAAGGGGTCATTCATCATGGTTTGCATTTCGTACAAATGTTAACTGGTTTAACTCCTAAATAATGAGAATTTCTAATCACCTAATGTTAATTCAGCTCCTCTTGTTGTTCCAAGGGTTATTTTTCATGCAATAACCTTGAAATTAACTTTTGATTCTTTCTTAATAACTATATTCATTATGAAAAAAATGCCCCTGGACCATCCATAACATGAATTCATTCAATTTAACAAACAATGGAGTCCTTGATTTTGAATTGCATTTCTTATTGATATTAGTTGTTGAATTCAGAAATAGGGAGTTCCTACTATCATTTTTGGATAGCAAGCATCCTCTTTTGATTCCAAACACACTTTTTGATACATTTACCATGAAATATAACACATGTGGCTAAACAACCTAGTATATTAATTGAATCAAACAAGTATATACACCAATAAAACTCCAAATCTACATAAATCCATCATCCAAAGGAGTCATTCATCATGGTTTGCATTTCGCACAAATCTTAACTGGTTTAAATACTAAATAATGTGACATTCTAATCACCTAATATTAATTAGGCTTCTCTTGTTTTTACCATGACTATTTTTCATGCAATAACATTGAAATTAACTTTTGAGCCTTTCTTAATAACTATAATGATTCTGAAAAAAATGCTGCTGGACTATCTATAAGATGAATTCATTCAATTTAACAAACAATGGAGTCCTTAATTTTGAAGTGCATTTCATATCGATATTAATTGTAGAATTCAAAAATAGAGAGTTCCTCCCATCATTTTTGGCTACCAAGCCTCCTATTTTGATTCCAAACACACTTTTTGATGCATTTAAAATGAAATATAACACATGTGGCTAAACAACCTAGTATATTAATTGAATCAAACAAGTATATACAGCATTAAAATTCCAAATCTATTTAAATCCATCATCCAAAGGGGTCATTCATCATGGTTTGCATTTCGTACGAATGTTAACTGGTTTAATTCCTAAATAATGAGAATTTCTAATCACCTAACATTAATTAGGCTCCTCTTGTTGTTCCGAGGATTATTTTTCATGCAATAACCTTGAAATTAACTTTTGATTCTTTCTTAATAACTATATTGATTACGAAAAAACTGCCCCTGGACCATCCATAACATGAATTCATTCAATTTAACAAACAATGGTGTCCTTGATTTTGAATTGCATTTCTTCTTGATATTAGTTGTTGAATTCAGAAATAGAGAGTTCTTCCCACCATTTTTGGCTAGCAAGCCTCCTCTTTTGATTCCAAACACACTTTGTCATACATTTATCATGAAATATAACACATGTGGCTAAACAAACTAGTATGTTAATTGAATCAAACAAGTATATACACCAATAAAACTTCAATTCTATTTAAATCCATCATCCAAAGGATCCTATCATGATGGTTTGCATTTCGCACAAATGTTAACTGGTTTAAATCTTAAACAATGAGACATTCTAATCACATAATGTTAATTAGGCTTCTCTTGTTTTTACCATGACTATTTTTCATGCAATAACATTGAAATTAACTTTTGAGCCTTTCTTAATAACTATAATCATTCTGAAAAAAAATGCTCCTGGACCATCTATAAGATGAATTCATTCAATTTAACAAATGTTAATTCAGCTCCTCTTGTTGTTCCGAGGATGATTTTTCATGCAATAACCTTGAAATTAACTTTTGATTCTTTCTTAGTAACTATATTCATTAGGAAAAAAATGTCCCTGGACCATCCATAACATGAATTCATTCAATTTAACAAACAATGGAGTCCTTCATTTTGAATTGCATTTCTTATCAATATTAATTGTAGAATTCAAAAATAGAGAGTTCCTCCCATCATTTTTGGCTACCAAGCCTCCTATTTTGATTGCAAACACACTTTTTTATGCATTTAACATGAAATATAACACCTGTGGCTAAACAACCTAGTATATTAATTGAATCAAACAAGTATATACAGCATTAAAATTCCAAATCTATTTAAATCCATCAGCCAAAGGGGTCATTCATCATGGTTTGCATTTCCTACAAATGTTAACTCGTTTAATTCCTAAATAATGAGAATTTCTAATCACCTAATGTTAATTAGCCTCCTCTTGTTGTTCCGAGGATTATTTTTCATGCAATAACCTTGAAATTAACTTTTGATTCTTTCTTAATAACTATATTCATCTTGAAAAAAATGCCCCTGGACCATCCAAAACATGAAGTCATTCAATTTAACAAACAATGGAGTCCATGATTTTGAATTACATTTCTTATTGATAATCGTTGTTGAATTCAGAAATAGGGAGTTCCTACCATCATTTTTTTATAGCAAGCCTCCTCTTTTGAATCCAAACTCACTTTCTGATACATTTATCATAAAATATAACACATCTGGCTGAAGAACCTAGTATATTAATTGAATCAAACAAGTATATACACCAATAAAACTCCAAATCTATTTAAATCAATCATCCAAAGGTGCCATTAATCATGCCTTGCATTTCGCACAAATGTTAACTGGTTTAATTCCTAAATAATCAGACATTCTAATCACCTAATGTTAATTAGGCTTCTCTTGTTTTTACCATGACTATTTTTCATGCAATAACCTAGAAATTAACTTTTGAGTCGTTCGTAATAACCATAATCATTCTGAAAAAAAATGCTCCTGGACCATCTATAAGTTGAATTCATCCAATTTAACAAACAATGGAGACCTTGATTTTGAATTGCATTTCTTATCGATATTAATTGTAGAATTCAAAAATAGAGAGTTCTTCCCATCATTTTTGGCTACCAAGCCTCCTATTTTGATTCCAAACACACTTTTTGATGCATTTAACATGAAATATAACACATGTGGCTAAACAACCTAGTATATTAATTGAATCAAACAAGTATATACAGCATTAAAATTCCATATCTATTTAAATCCATCAGCCAAAGGGGTCATTCATCATGGTTTGCATTTCGTACGAATGTTAACTGGTTTAATTCCTAAATAATGAGAATTTCTAATCACCTAATGTTAATTAGGCTCCTCTTGTTGTTCCGAGGATTATTTTTCATGCAATAACCTTGAATTTCACTTTTGATTCTTTACTCAATAACTATATTCATTACGAAAAAACAGCCCCTGGACCATCCATAACATGAATTCATTCAATTTAACAAACAATGGTGTCCTTGATTTTGAGTTGCATTTCTTCTTGATATTAGTTGTTGAATTCAGAAATAGAGAGTTCCTCCCCTCATTTTTGGCTAGCAAGCCTCCTCTTTTGATTCCAAACACACTTTGTGATACATTTATCATGAAATATAACACATGTGGCTAAACAACCTAGTATATTAATTGAATAAAACAAGTATATACACCAATAAAACTCCAATTCTATTTAAATCCGTCATCCAAAGGAGCCATTCATGATTGTTTGCATTTCGCACAAATGTTAATTGGTTTAAATCCTAAATAATGAGACATTCTAATCACATAATGTTAATTAGGCTTCTCTTGTTTTTACCATGACTATTTTTCATGCAATAACATTGAAATTAACTTTTGAGCCTTTCTTAATAACTATAATCATTCTGAAAAAAATGTTGTTGGACTATCTATAAGATGAATTCATTCAATTTAACAAACAATGGAGTCCTTGATTTTGAATTGCATTTCATATCGATATTAATTGTAGAATTGAAAATTATAGAGTTCCTCCCATCATTTTTGGCTACCAAGCCTCCTATTTTGATTCCAAACACACTTTTTGATGCATTTAACATGAAATATAACACATGTGGCTAAACAACCTAGTATATTAATTGAATCAAACAAGTATACACAACATTAAAACTCCAAATCTATTTAAATCCATCAGCCAAAGGGGTCATTCATCACGATTTGCATTTTGTACAAATGCTAACTCGTTTAATTCCTAAATAATGAGAATTTCTAAACACCTAATGTTAATTAACCTCCTCTTGTTGTTCCGAGGATTATTTTTGATGAATAACCTTGAAATTAACTTTTGATTCTTTCTTAGTAACTATATTCATCATGAAAAAAATGCCCCTGGACCATCCATAACATGAATTCATTCAATTTAACAAACAATGGAGTCCTTGATTTTGAATTACATTCTTATTGATATTAGTTGTTGAATTCAGAAATAGGGAGTTCCTACCATCATTTTTAGATAGCAAGCCTCCTCTTTTGTATCCAAACTCACTGTTTGATAAATTTATCATAAAATATAACACATCTGGCTAAAGAACCTAGTATATTAATTGAATCAAACAAGTATATACACCAATAAAACTCCAAATCTATTTAAATCAATCATCCAAAGGTGCCATTAATCGTGGCTTGCATTTCGCACAAATGTTAACTGGTTTAATTCCTAAATAATGAGACATTCTAATCACCTAATGTTAATTAGGCTTCTCTTGTTTTTACCATGACTATTTTTCATGCAATAACCTAGAAATTAACTTTTGAGTCTTTCTTAATAACCATAATCATTCTGAAAAAAATGTTCCTGGACCATCTATAAGATGAATTCATTCAATTTAACAAACAATGGAGTCCTTGATTTTGAATTGCATTTCTTATCGATATTAATTGTAGAATTCAAAAATAGAGAGTTCTTCCAATCATTTTTGGCTACCAAGCCTCCTATTTAGATTCGAAACAGACTTTTTGATGCATTTAAAATGAAATATAACACATGTGGCTAAACAGCCTAGTATATTAATTGAATCAAACAAGTATATACAGCATTAAAATTCCAAATCTATTTAAATCCATCAGCCAAAAGGGTTCATCATGGTTTGCATTTCGTACGAATGTTAACTTGTTTAATTCCTAAATAATGAGAATTTCTAATCACCTAATGTTAATTAGGCTCCTCTTGTTGTTCCGAGGATTATTTTTCATTCAATAACCATGAATTTAACTTTTGATTCTTTCTCAATAACTATATTCATTACGAAAAAACCGCCCCTGGACCAACCATAACATGAATTCATTCAATTTAACAAACAATGGTGTCCTTGATTTTGAGTTGCATTTCTTCTTGATATTAGTTGTTGAATTCAGAAATAGAGAGTTCCTCCAATCATTTTTGGCTAGCAAGCCTCCTCTTTTGATTCCAAACACACTTCGTGATACATTTATCATGAAATATGACACATGTGGCTAAACAACCTAGTATATTAATTGAATAAAACAAGTATATACACCAATAAAACTCCAATTCTATTTAAATCCATCATCCAAAGGAGCCATTCATGATGGTTTGCATTTCGCACAAATGTTAACTGGTTTAAATCCTAAATAATGAGACATTCTAATCACATAATGTTAATTAGGTTTCTCTTGTTTTTACCATGACTATTTTTCATGCAATAACATTGAAATTAACTTTTGAGCCTTTCTTAATAACTATAATCATTCTGAAAAAAATGTTGTTGGACTATCTATAAGATGAATTCATTCAATTTAACAAACAATGGAGTCCTTGATTTTGAATTGCATTTCATATCGATATTAATTGTAGAATTGAAAATTATAGAGTTCCTCCCATCATTTTTGGCTACCAAGCCTCCTATTTTGATTCCAAACACACTTTTTGATGCATTTAACATGAAATATAACACATGTGGCTAAACAACCTAGTATATTAATTGAATCAAACAAGTATACACAACATTAAAACTCCAAATCTATTTAAATCCATCAGCCAAAGGGGTCATTCATCATGATTTGCATTTTGTACAAATGCTAACTCGTTTAATTCCTAAATAATGAGAATTTCTAAACACCTAATGTTAATTAACCTCCTCTTGTTGTTCCGAGGATTATTTTTGATGAATAACCTTGAAGTTAACTTTTGATTCTTTCTTAGTAACTATATTCATCATGAAAAAAATGCCCCTGGACCATCCATAACATGAATTCATTCAATTTAACAAACAATGGAGTCCTTGATTTTGAATTACATTCTTATTGATATTAGTTGTTGAATTCAGAAATAGGGAGTTCCTACCATCATTTTTAGATAGCAAGCCTCCTCTTTTGTATCCAAACTCACTGTTTGATAAATTTATCATAAAATATAACACATCTGGCTAAAGAACCTAGTATATTAATTGAATCAAACAAGTATATACACCAATAAAACTCCAAATCTATTTAAATCAATCATCCAAAGGTGCCATTAATCATGGCTTGCATTTTGCACAAATGTTAACTGGTTTAAATCCTAAATAATGACACATTCTAATCACGTAATGTTAATTAGACTTCTGTTGCTTTTGCCATGACTATTTTTCATGCACTAACATTGAAATGAACTTTTGAGCCTTTCTTAATAACTATAATCATTGTGAAAAAAAATGCTCCTTGACCATCTATAAGATGAATTCATTCAATTTAACAAACAATGGAGTCCTTGATTTTGAATTGCATTTCTTATCGATATTAATTGTAGAATTCAAAAATAGAGAGTTCCTCCCATCATTTTTGGCTACCAAGCCTCCTATTTTAATTCCAAACACACTTTTTGATGCATTTAACATGAAATATAACACATGTGGCGAAACAACCTAGTATATTAATTGAATCAAACAAGTATATACAGCATTAAAACTCCAAATCTATTTAAATCCATCAGCCAAAGGGGTCATTCATCATGGTTTGCATTTTGTACAAATGTTAACTCATTTAATTCCTAAATAATGAGAATTTCGAATCCCCTAATGTTAATTAGGCTCCTCTTGTTGTTCCGAGGATTATTTTTCATGCAATAACCTTGAAATTAACTTTTGATTCTTTCTGAATAACTATATTCATTATGAAAAAAATGACCCTGGACCATCCATAACATGAATTCATTCAATTTAACAAACAATGGAGTCCTTGATTTTGAATTGCATTTCTTATTGATATGAGTTGTTGAATTCAGATATAGGGAGTTCCTACCATCATTTTTGGCTAGCAAGCCTCCTCTTTTGATTCCAAACACACTTTGTAATACATTTATCATGAAATATAACACATGTGGCTAAACAACCTAGTATATTAATTGAATCAAACAAGTATATACACCAATAAAACTCCAATTCTATTGAAATCCATCATCCAAAGGAGCCATTCATCATGGTTTGCATTTCGCACAAATGTTAACTGGTTTAAATCCTAAATAATGAGACATTCCAATCACGTAATGTTAATTAGCCTTCTGTTGTTTTTGCCATGACTATTTTTCATGCACTAACATTGAAATTAACTTTTGAGCCTTTCTTAATAACTGTAATCATTGTGAAAAAAAATGCTCCTGGACCATATATAAGATGAATTCATTCAATTTAACAAACAATGGAGTCCTTGATTTTGAATTGCATTTCTTATCGATATTAATTGTAGAATTCAAAAATAGAGAGTTCCTCCCATCATTTTTGGCTACCAAGCCTCCTATTTTGATTCCAAACACACTTTTTGATGCATTTAACATTAAATATAACACATGTGGCTGAACAACCTAGTATATTAATTGAATCAAACAAGTATATACAGCATTAAAACTCTAAATCTATTTAAAATCCATCAGCCAAAGGGGTCATTCATCATGGTTTGCATTTTGTACAAATGTTAACTCGTCTCTAATTCCTAAATAATGAGAATTTCGAATCACCTAATGTTAATTAGGCTCCTCTTGTTGTTCCGAGGATTATTTTTCATGCAATAACCTTGAAATTAACTTTTGATTCTTTCTTAATAACTATATTCATTATGAAAAAAATGACCCTGGACCATCCATAACATGAATTCATTCAATTTAACAAACAATGGAGTCCTTGATTTTGAATTGCATTTCTTATTGATATTAGTTGTTGAATTCAGATATAGGGAGTTCCTACAATCGTTTTTGGCTAGCAAGCCTCCTCTTTTGATTCCAAACACACTTTGTAATACATTTATCATGAAATATAACACATGTGGCTAAACAACCTAGTTTATTAATTGAATCAAACAAGTATATACACCAATAAAACTCCAATTCTATTGAAATCCATCATCCAAAGGAGCCATTCATCATGGTTTGCATTTCGCACAAATGTTAACTGGTTTAAATCCTAAATAATGAGACATTCCAATCACGTAATGTTAATTAGCCTTCTGTTGTTTTTGCCATGACTATTTTTCATGCACTAACATTGAAATTAACTTTTAAGCCTTTCTCAATAACTATAATCATTGTGAAAAAAATGCTCCTAAACCATCTATAACATGAATTCATTCAATTTAACAAACAATGGAGTCCTTGATTTTGAATTGCATTTCTTATCGATATTAATTGTAGAATTCAAAAATAGAGAGTTCCTCCCATCATTTTTGGCTACCAAGCCTCCTATTTTAATTCCAAACACACTTTTTGATGCATTTAACATGAAATATAACACATGTGGCTGAACAACCTAGTATATTAATCGAATCAAACAAGTATATACAGCATTAAAACTCCAAATCTATTTAAATCCATCAGCCAAAGGGGTCATTCATCATGGTTTGCATTTTGTGCAAATGTTAACTCGTTTAATTCCTAAATAATGAGAATTTCGAATCACCTAAAGTTAATTAGGCTCCTCTTGTTGTTCCGAGGATTATTTTTCATGCAATAACCTTGAAATTAACTTTTGATTCTTTCTTAATAACTATATTCATTATGAAAAAAATGACCCTGGACCATCCATAACATGAATTCATTCAATTTAACAAACAATGGAGTCCTTGATTTTGAATTGCATTTCTTATTGATATTAGTTGTTGAATTCAGATATAGGGAGTTCCTACCATCATTTTTGGCTAGCAAGCCTCCTCTTTTGATTGCAAACACACTTTGTAATACATTTATCATGAAATATAACACATGTGGCTAAACAACCTAGTATATTAATTGAATCAAACAAGTATATACACCAATAAAACTCCAATTCTATTGAAATCCATCATCCAAAGGAGCCATTCATCATGGTTTGCATTTCGCACAAATGTTAACTGGTTTAAATCCTAAATAATGAGACATTCCAATCACGTAATGTTAATTAGCCTTCTGTTGTTTTTGCCATGACTATTTTTCATGCACTAACATTGAAATTAACTTTTGAGCCTTTCTTAATAACTGTAATCATTGTGAAAAAAAATGCTCCTGGACCATATATAAGATGAATTCATTCAATTTAACAAACAATGGAGTCCTTGATTTTGAATTGCATTTCTTATCGATATTAATTGTAGAATTCAAAAATAGAGAGTTCCTCCCATCATTTTTGGCTACCAAGCCTCCTATTTTGATTCCAAACACACTTTTTGATGCATTTAACATTAAATATAACACATGTGGCTGAACAACCTAGTATATTAATTGAATCAAACAAGTATATACAGCATTAAAACTCTAAATCTATTTAAATCCATCAGCCAAAGGGGTCATTCATCATGGTTTGCATTTTGTACAAATGTTAACTCGTCTAATTCCTAAATAATGAGAATTTCGAATCACCTAATGTTAATTAGGCTCCTCTTGTTGTTCCGAGGATTATTTTTCATGCAATAACCTTGAAATTAACTTTTGATTCTTTCTTAATAACTATATTCATTATGAAAAAAATGACCCTGGACCATCCATAACATGAATTCATTCAATTTAACAAACAATGGAGTCCTTGATTTTGAATTGCATTTCTTATTGATATTAGTTGTTGAATTCAGATATAGGGAGTTCCTACAATCGTTTTTGGCTAGCAAGCCTCCTCTTTTGATTCCAAACACACTTTGTAATACATTTATCATGAAATATAACACATGTGGCTAAACAACCTAGTTTATTAATTGAATCAAACAAGTATATACACCAATAAAACTCCAATTCTATTGAAATCCATCATCCAAAGGAGCCATTCATCATGGTTTGCATTTCGCACAAATGTTAACTGGTTTAAATCCTAAATAATGAGACATTCCAATCACGTAATGTTAATTAGCCTTCTGTTGTTTTTTTTGCCATGACTATTTTTCATGCACTAACATTGAAATTAACTTTTAAGCCTTTCTCAATAACTATAATCATTGTGAAAAAAATGCTCCTAAACCATCTATAACATGAATTCATTCAATTTAACAAACAATGGAGTCCTTGATTTTGAATTGCATTTCTTATCGATATTAATTGTAGAATTCAAAAATAGAGAGTTCCTCCCATCATTTTTGGCTACCAAGCCTCCTATTTTAATTCCAAACACACTTTTTGATGCATTTTTACATGAAATATAACACATGTGGCTGAACAACCTAGTATATTAATCGAATCAAAACAAGTATATACAGCATTAAAACTCCAAATCTATTTAAATCCATCAGCCAAAGGGGTCATTCATCATGGTTTGCATTTTGTGCAAATGTTAACTCGTTTAATTCCTAAATAATGAGAATTTCGAATCACCTAAAGTTAATTAGGCTCCTCTTGTTGTTCCGAGGATTATTTTTCATGCAATAACCTTGAAATTAACTTTTGATTCTTTCTTAATAACTATATTCATTATGAAAAAAATGACCCTGGACCATCCATAACATGAATTCATTCAATTTAACAAACAATGGAGTCCTTGATTTTGAATTGCATTTCTTATTGATATTAGTTGTTGAATTCAGATATAGGGAGTTCCTACCATCATTTTTGGCTAGCAAGCCTCCTCTTTTGATTGCAAACACACTTTGTAATACATTTATCATGAAATATAACACATGTGGCTAAACAACCTAGTTTATTAATTGAATCAAACAAGTATATACACCAATAAAACTCCAATTCTATTGAAATCCATCATCCAAAGGAGTCATTCATCATGGTTTGCATTTCGCACAAATGTTAACTGGTTTAAATCCTAAATAATGAGACATTCCAATCACGTAATGTTAATTAGCCTTCTGTTGTTTTTGCCATGACTATTTTTCATGCACTAATATTGAAATTAACTTTTGAGCCTTTCTTAATAACTGTAATCATTGTGAAAAAAAATGCTCCTGGACCATCTATAAGATGAATTCATTCAATTTAACAAACAATGGAGTCCTTGATTTTGAATTGCATTTCATATCGATATTAATTGGAGAAGTCAAAAATAGAGAGTTCCTCCCATCATTTTTGGCTACCAAGCCTCCTATTTTAATTCCAAACACACTTTTTGATGCATTTAACATGAAATATAACACATGTGGCTAAACAACCTAGTATATTAATTGAGTCAAACAAGTATATACAGCATTAAAACTCCAAATCCATTTAAATCCATCAGCCAAAGGGGTCATTCATCATGGTTTGCATTTTGTACAAATGTTAACTCGTTTAATTCCTAAATAATGAAAATTTCGAATCCCCTAATGTTAATTAGGCTCCACTTGTTGTTCCGAGGATTATTTTTCATGCAATAACCTTGAAATTAACTTTTGATTCTTTCTTAATAACTATATTCATTATGAAAAAAATGACACTGGACCATCCATAGCATGAATTCATTCAATTTAACAAACAATGGTGTCCTTGATTTTGAATTGCATTTCTTATTGATATTAGTTGTTGAATTCAGATATAGGGAGTTCCTACCATCATTTTTGGCTAGCAAGCCTCCTCTTTTGATTCCAAACACACTTTGTAATAAATTTATCATGAAATATAACACATGTGGGTAAACAACCTAGTATATTAATTGAATCAAACAAGTAAATACACCAATAAAACTCCAATTCTATTGAAATCCATCATCCAAAGGAGCCATTCATCATGGTTTGCATTTTGAACAAATGTTAACTGGTTTAAATCCTAAATAATGATACATTCTAATCGCGTAATGTTAATTAGGCTTCTGTTGTTTTTGCCATGACTATTTTTCATGCACTAACATTGAAATTAACTTTTGAGCCTTTCTTAATAACTATAATCATTCAGAAAAAAAATGCTCCTGGACCATCTATAAGATGAATTTATTCAATTTAACAAACAATGGAGTCCTTGATTTTGAATTGCATTTCTTATCGATATTAATTGTAGAATTCAAAAATAGAGAGTTCCTCCCATCATTTTTGGCTACCAAGCCTCCTATTTTGATTCCAAACACACTTTTTGATGCATTTAAGATGAAATATAACGCATGTGGCTAAACAACCTAGTATATTAATTGAATCAAACAAGTATATATAGCATTAAAACTCCAAATCTATTTAAATCCATCAGCCAAAGCTGTCATTCATCATGGTTTGCATTTCGTACAAATGTTAACTGGTTTAATTCCTAAATAATGAGAATTTCTAATCACCTAATGTTAATTAGGTTGGTCTTATTGTTGCCAGGACTATTTTTCATGCAATAACCTTAAAATTAAATTTTGTTTCTTTCTTAATAACTATAATTATTCTGAAAAAAATGCTCCTGGACCATCCATAACATGAATTCATTCAATGTAACCAACAATGGAGTCCTTGATTTTGAATTGCATTTCTTATTGATATTAGTTGTTGAATTCAGAAATAGGGAGTTCCTACCATCATTTTTGGCTAGCAAGCCTCCTCTTTTGATTCCAAACACACATTGTAATACATTTATCATGAAATATAACACATGTGGCTAAACAACCTAGTATATTAATTGAATCACACAAGTATATACACCAATAAAACTCCAAATCTATTTAAATCCATCATCCAAAGGAGCCATTCATCATGGTTTGCATTTCGCACAAATGTTAACTATTTTAAATCCTAAATAATGAGACATTCTAGTCACATAATGTTAATTAGGCTTCTCTTGTTTTTGCCATGACTATTTTTCATGCAATAACATTGAAATTAACTTTTGAGCCTTTCTTAATAACTATAATCATTCTGAAAAAAATGCTCCTAGACCATCTATAAGATGAATTCATTCAATTTAGGAAACAATGGAGTCCTTGATTTTGAATTGCATTTCTTATCAATATTAATTCTAGAATTCAAAAATAGAGAGTTCCTCCCATCATTTTTGGCTACCAAGCCTCCTATTTTGATTCCAAACACACCTTTTCATGCATTTAACATGAAATATAACACATGTGGCTAAATAACCTAGTATATTAATTGAATCAAACAAGTATATACACCATTAAAACTCCAAATCTATTTAAATCCATCAGCCAAAGGTGTCATTCATCATGGTTTGCATTTCGTACAAATGTTAATTGGTTTAATTCCTGAATAATGAGAATTTCTAATCAACTAATGTTAATTATGTTGGTCTTGTTGTTGCCAGGACTATTTTTCATGCAATAACCTTGAAATTAAATTTTGTTTCTTTCTTAATAACTATAATTATTCTGAAAAAAATGCTCCTGGACCATCCATAACATGAATTCATTCAATGTAACAAACAATGGAGTCCTTGATTTTGAATTGCATTTCTTATTGATATTAGTTGTTGAATTCAGAAATAGGGAGTTCCTACCATCATTTTTGGCTAGCAAGCCTCCTCTTTTGATTCCAAATACACTTTGTAATACATTTATCATGAAATATAACACATGTGGCTAAACAACCTAGTATATTAATTGAATCACACAAGTATATACACCAATAAAACTCCAAATCTATTTAAATCCATCATCCAAAGGAGCCATTCATCATGGTTTGCATTTCGCACAAATGTTAACTGGTTTATATCCTAAATAATGAGACATTATAATCACCTAATGTTAATAGGCTTCTCTTGTTTTTACCATGACTATTTTTCATGCAATAACATTGAAATTAACTTTTGAGCCTTTTTTAATAACTATAATCATTATGAAAAAAATGCTCTTGGACCATCTATAAGATGAAATCATTCAATTTAAAAAACAATGGAGTCATTGATTTTGAATTGCATTTCTTATCAATATGAATTGTAGAATTCAAAAATAGAGAGTTCCTCCCATCATTTTTGGCTACCGAGGGTCCTTTTTTGATTCCAAACACACTTTTTGATGCATTTAACATGAAATATAACACATGTGGCTAAACAACCGAGTATATTAATTCAATCAAACAAGTATATACAAAATTAAAACTCCAAATCTATTTGACTCCATCAGCCAAAGCTGTCATTCATCATGGTTTGCATTTTATACAAATGTTAACTGGTTTAATTCCTAAATAATGAGACTTTCTAATCAACTAATGTTAATTAGGCTCCTCTTGTTGTTCCGAGGATTATTTTTCATGCAATAACCTTGAAATTAACATTTGATTCTTTCTTAAATACTATATTCATTATGAAAAAACTACCCCCGGACCATCCATACCATGAATTCATTCAATTTAACAAACAATGGAGTCCTTGATTTTGAATTGCATTTCTTATTGATATTAGTTGTTGAATTCAGAAATAGGGAGTTCCTACCATCATTGTTGGCTAGCAAGCCTCCTCTTTTGATTCAAAACACACTTTTTGATACATTTAACAAGAAATATAACACATGTGGCTAAACAACCTAGTATATTAATTGAATCAAACAAGAATATATAGCATTAAAACACCAAATCTATTTAAATCCATCAGCCAAAGGTGTCATTCATCATGGTTTGCATTTCGTACAAATGTTAACTGGTTTAATTCCTAAATAATGAGAATTTCTAATCACCTAATGATAATTAGGTTGGTCTTGTTGTTGCCAGGACTATTTTTCATGCAATAACCTTGAAATTAAATTTTGTTTCTTTCTTAATAACTATAATTATTTTGAAAAAAATGCTCCTGGACCATCCATAACATGAATTCATTCAATGTAACAAACAATGGAGTCCTTGATTTTGAATTGCATTTCTTATTGATATTAGTTGTTGAATTCAGAAATAGGGAGCTCCTACCATCATATTTGGTTAGCAAGCCTCCTCTTTTGATTCCAAACACACATTGTAATACATTTATCATGAAATATAACACATGTGGCTAAACAACCTAGTATAATTATTGAATCACACAAGTATATACACCAATAAAACTCCAAATCTACCTAAATCCATCATCCAAAGGAGCCATTCATCATGGTTTGCATTTCGCACAAATGTTAACTGGTTTAAATCCTAAATAATGAGACATTATAATCACCTAATGTTAATAGGCTTCTCTTGTTTTTACCATGACTATTTTTCATGCAATAACATTGAAATTAACTTTTGAGCCTTTCTTAATAACTATAATCATTCTTTAAAAATGCTTATGGACGATCTATAAGATGAATTCATTCAATTTAAGAGACAATGGAGTCCTTGATTTTGTATTGCATTTCTTATCGATATTAATTGTAGAATTCAAAAATAGAGAGTTCCTCCCATCATTTTTGGCTACCAAGCCTCCTATTTTGATTCCAAACACACTTTTTCATGCATTTAACAAGAAATATAACACATGTGGCTAAACAACCTAGTATATTAATTGAATCAAACAAGTATATACAGCATTAAAACTCCAAATCTATTTAAATATATCAGCCAAAGGGGTCATTCATCATGGTTTGCATTTTGCTCAAATGTTAACTCGTTTAATTCCAAAATAATGAGAATTTCGAATCACCTAATGTTAATTAGGCTCCTCTTGTTGTTCCGGGGATTATTTTTCATGCAATAACCTTGAAATTAACTTTTGATTCTTTCTTAATAACTATATTCATTATGAAAAAAATGCCCCTGGACCATCCATAACATGAATTCATTCAATTTAACAAACAATGGAGTCCTTGATTTTGAATTTCATTTCTTATTGATATTAGTTGTTGAATTCAGAAATAGGGAGTTCCTACCATCATTTTTGGCTAGCAAGCCTCCTCTTTTGATTCCAAACACACTTTGTAATACATTTATCATGAAATATAACACATGTGGCTAAACAACCTAGTATAGTAATTGAATCACATAAGTATATACACCAATAAAACTCCAAATCTACTTAAATCCATCATCCAAAGGAGCCATTCATCATGGTTTGCATTTCACACAAATGTTAACTGGTTTAAATCCTAAATAATGAGACATTCTTATCACGTAATGTTAATTAGCCTTCTCTTGTTTTTACCATGACTATTTTTCATGCACTAACATTGAAATTAACTTTTGAGCCTTTCTTAATAACTATAATCATTCTGAAAAAACTGCTCCTGGACTATCTATAAAATGAATTCATTCAATTTAACAAACAATGGAGTCCTTGATTTTGAATTGCATTTCTTATTGATATTAGTTGTTGAATTCAAAAATAGGGAGTTCCTACAATCATTTTTTGCTAGCAAGCCTCCTCTTTTGATTCCAAACACACTTTGTAATACATTTATCATGAAATATAACACATGTGGCTAAACAACCTAGTATATTAATTGAATCACACAAGTATATACACCAATAAAACTCCAAATCTATTTAAATCCATCATCCAAAGGAGCCATTCATCATTGTTTGCATTTTGCACAAATGTTAACTATTTTAAATCCTAAATAATGAGACATTCTAGTCACATAATGTTAATTAGGCTTCTCTTGTTTTTGCCATGACTATTTTTCATGCAATAACATTGAAATTAACTTTTGAACCTTTCTTAATAACTATAATCATTCTGAAAAAAATGCTCCTAGACCATCTATAAGATGAATTCATTCAATTTAGGAAACAATGGAGTCCTTGATTTTGAATTGCATTTCTTATCAATATTAATTGTAGAATTCAAAAATAAAGAGTTCCTCCCATCATTTTTGGCTACCAAGCCTCCAATTTTGATTCCAAACACACCTTTTCATGCATTTAACATGAAATATAACACATGTGGCTAAATAACCTAGTATATTAATTGAATCAAACAAGTATATACACCATTAAAAATCCAAATCTATTTAAATCCATCAGCCAAAGGTGTCATTCATCATGGTTTGCATTTCGTACAAATGTTAACTGGTTTAATTCCTAAATACTGAGAATTTCTAATCAACTAATGTTAATTAGGTTGGTCTTGTTGTTGCCAGGGCTATTTTTCATGCAATAACCTTGAAATTAAATTTTGTTTTTTTCTTAATAACTATAATTATTCTGAAAAAAATGCTCCTGGACCATCCATAACATGAATTCATTCACTGTAACAAACAATGGAGTCCTTGATTTTGAATTGCATTTCTTATTGATATTAGTTGTTGAATTCAGAAATAGGGAGTTGCTACCATCATTTTTGGCTAGCAAGCCTCCTCTTTTGATTCCAAATACACTTTGTAATACATTTATCATGAAATATAACACATGTGGCTAAACAACCTAGTATATTAATTGAATCACACAAGTATATACACCAATAAAATTCCAAATCTATTTAAATCCATCATCCAAAGGAGCCATTCATCATGGTTTGCATTTCGCACAAATGTTAACTGGTTTAAATCCTAAATAATGAGACATTATAATCACCTAATGTTAATAGGCTTCTCTTGTTTTTACCATGACTATTTTTCATGCAATAACATTGAAATTAACTTTTGAGCCTTTTTTAATAACTATAATCATTATGAAAAAAAATGCTCCTAGACCATCTATAAGATGAATTCATTCAATTTAACAAACAATGGAGTCCTTGATTTTCAATTGCATTTCTTATCAATATGAATTGTAGAATTCAAAAATAGAGAGTTCCTCCCATCATTTTTGGCTACCGAGGGTCCTTTTTTGGTTCCAAACACACTTTTTGATGCATTTAACATGAAATATAACACATGTGGCTAAACAACCGAGTATATTAATTCAATCAAACAAGTATATACAAAATTAAAACTCCAAATCTATTTGACTCCATCAGCCAAAGGTGTCATTCATCATGGTTTGCATTTTATACAAATGTTAACTGGTTTAATTCCTAAAAAATGAGACTTTCTAATCAACTAATGTTAATTAGGCTCCTCTTGTTCTTCCGAGGATTATTTTTCATGCAATAACCTTGAAATTAACATTTGATTCTTTCTTAAATACTATATTCATTATGAAAAAACTGCCCCCGGACCATCCATACCATGAATTCATTCAATTTAACAAACAATGGAGTCCTTGATTTTGAATTGCATTTCTTATTGATATTAGTTGTTGAATTAAGAAATAGGGAGTTCCTACCATCATTTTTGGCTAGCAAGCCTCCTCTTTTGATTCAAAACACACTTTTTGATACATTTAACAAGAAATATAACACATGTGGCTAAACAACCTAGTATATTAATTGAATCAAACAAGAATATATAGCATTAAAACTCCAAATCTATTTAAATCCATCAGCCAAAGGTGTCATTCATCATGGTTTGCATTTCGTACAAATGTTAACTGGTTTAATTCCTAAATAATGAGAATTTCTAATCACCTAATGATAATTAGGTTGGTCTTGTTGTTGCCAGGACTATTTTTCATGCAATAACCTTGAAATTAAATTTTATTTCATTCTTAATAACTATAATTATTCAGAAAAAAATGCTCTTGGACCATCCATAACATGAATTCATTCAATGTAACAAACAATGGAGTCCTTGATTTTGAATTGCATTTCTTATTGATATTAATTGTTGAATTCAGAAATAGGGAGTTCCTACCATCATATTTGGCTAGCAAGCCTCCTCTTTTGATTCCAAACACACTTTTTGATACATTTATCATAAAATAGAACACATATGGCGAAACAACCTAGTATATTAATTGAATCAAACAAGTATATACACCAATAAAACTCCAAATCTATTTAAATCAATCATCCAAAGGTGCCATTAATCATGGCTTGCCTTTCGCACAAATGTTAACTGGTTTAAATCCTAAATAATGACACATTCTAATCACATAATGTTAATTAGGCTTCTCTAGTTTTTATCATGACTATTTTTCATGCAATAACATTGAAATTAACTTTTGAGCCTTTCTTAATAAGTATAATCAATCTTAAAAAATGCTCCTGGACGATCTATAAGATGAATTCATTCAATTTAAGAGACAATGTAGTCCTTGATTTTGTATTGCATTTCTTATCAATATTAATTGTAGAATTCAAAAATAGAGAGTTCCTCCCATCATTTTTGGCTACCAAGCCTCCTATTTTGATTCCAAACACACTTTTTGATGCATTTAACATGAAATATAACACATGTGGCTAAACAACCTAGTATATTAATTGAATCAAACAAGTATATACAGCATTAAAACTCCAAATCTATTTAAATCCATCAGCCAAAGGGGTCATTCATCATGGTTTGCATTTTGCACAAATGTTAACTCTTTTAATTCCAAAATAATGAGGATTTCGAATCACCTAATGTTAATTAGGCTCCTCTTGTTGTTCCGAGGATTATTTTTCTTGCAATAACCTTGAAATTAACTTTTGATTCTTTCTTAATAACTATATTCATTATGAAAAAAATGCCCCTGGACCATCCATAACACGAAATCATTCAATTTAACAAACAATGGAGTCCTTGATTTTGAATTGCATTTCTTATTGATATTAGTTGTTGAATTCAGAAATAGGGAGTTCCTACCATCATTTTTGGCTAGCAAGCCTCCTCTTTTGATTCCAAACATACTTTGTAATACATTTATCATGAAATATAACACATGTGGCTAAACAACCTAGTATAGTAATTGAATCACATAAGTATATACACCAATAAAACTCCAAATCTACTTAAATCCATCATCCAAAGGAGCCATTCATCATGGTTTGCATTTCGCACAAATGTTAACTGGTTTAAATCCTAAATAATGAGACATTCTTATCACGTAATGTTAATTAGCCTTCTCTTGTTTTTACCATGACTATTTTTCATGCACTAACATTGAAATTAACTTTTGAGCCTTTCTTAATAACTATAATCATTCTGAAAAAACTGCTGCTGGACTATCTATAAAATGAATTCATTCAATTTAACAAACAATGGAGTCCTTGATTTTGAATTGCATTTCTTATTGATATTAGTTGTTGAATTCAGAAATAGGGAGTTCCTACCATCATTTTTGGCTAGCAAGCCTCCTCTTTTGATTCCAAACACACTTTGTAATACATTTATCATGAAATATAACACATGTGGCTAAACAACCTAGTATATTAATTGAATCACACAAGTATATACACCAATAAAACTCCAAATCTATTTAAATCCATCATCCAAAGGAGCCATTCATCATTGTTTGCATTTCGCACAAATGTTAACTATTTTAAATCCTAAATAATGAGACATTCTAGTCACATAATGTTAATTAGGCTTCTCTTGTTTTTGCCATGACTATTTTTCATGCAATAACATTGAAATTAACTTTTGAACCTTTCTTAATAACTATAATCATTCTGAAAAAAATGCTCCTAGACCATCTATAAGATGAATTCATTCAATTTAGGAAACAATGGAGTCCTTGATTTTGAATTGCATTTCTTATCAATATTAATTGTAGAATTCAAAAATAAAGAGTTCCTCCCATCATTTTTGGCTACCAAGCCTCCAATTTTGATTCCGAACACACCTTTTCATGCATTTAACATGAAATATAACACATGTGGCTAAATAACCTAGTATATTAATTGAATCATACAAGTATATACATCATTAAAACTCCAAATCTATTTAAATCCATCAGCCAAAGGTGTCATTCATCATGGTTTGCATTTCGTACAAATGTTAACTGGTTTAATTCCTAAATAATGAGAATTTCTAATCAACTAATGGTAATTAGGTTGGTCTTGTTGTTGCCAGGACTATTTTTCATGCAATAACCTTGAAATTAAATTTTGTTTTTTTCTTAATAACTATAATTATTCTGAAAAAAATGCTCCTGCACCATCCATAACATGAATTCATTCACTGTAACAAACAATGGAGTCCTTGATTTTGAATTGCATTTCTTATTGATATTAGTTGTTGAATTCAGAAATAGGGAGTTCCTACCATCATTTTTGGCTAGCAAGCCTCCTCTTTTGATTCCAAATACACTTTGTAATACATTTATCATGAAATATAACACATGTGGCTGAACAACCTAGTATATTAATTGAATCACACAAGTATATACACCAATAAAACTCCAAATCTATTTAAATCCATCATCCAAAGGAGCCATTCATCATGGTTTGCATTTCGCACAAATGTTAACTGGTTTAAATCCTAAATAATGAGACATTATAATCACCTAATGTTAATAGGCTTCTGTTGTTTTTACCATGACTATTTTTCATGCAATAACATTGAAATTAACTTTTGAGCCTTTTTTAATATCTATAATCATTATGAAAAAAATGCTCCTAGACCATCTATAAGATGAATTCATTCAATTTAACAAACAATGGAGTCCTTGATTTTCAATTGCATTTCTTATCAATATGAATTGTAGAATACAAAAATAGAGAGTTCCTCCCATCATTTTTGGCTACCGAGGGTCCTTTTTTGTTCCAAACACACTTTTTGATGCATTTAACATGAAATATAACACATGTGGCTAAACAACCGAGTATATTAATTCAATCAAACAAGTATATACAAAATTAAAACTCCAAATCTATTTGACTCCATCAGCCAAAGGTGTCATTCATCATGGTTTGCATTTTATACAAATGTTAACTGGTTTAATTCCTAAATAATGAGACTTTCTAATCAACTAATGTTAATTAGGCTCCTCTTGTTCTTCCGAGGATTATTTTTCATGCAATAACCTTGAAATTAACATTTGATTCTTTCTTAAATACTATATTCATTATGAAAAAACTGCCCCCGGACCATCCATACCATGAATTCATTCAATTTAACAAACAATGGAGTCCTTGATTTTGAATTGCATTTCCTATTGATATTAGTTGTTGAATTAAGAAATAGGGAGTTCCTACCATCATTTTTGGCTAGCAAGCCTCCTCTTTTGATTCAAAACACACTTTTTGATACATTTAACAAGAAATATAACTCGTGTGGCTAAACAACCTAGTATATTAATTGAATCAAACAAGAATATACAGCATTAAAACTCCAAATCTATTTAAATCCATCAGCCAAAGGTGTCATTCATCATGGTTTGCATTTCGTACAAATGTTAACTGGTTTAATTCCTAAATAATGAGAATTTCTAATCACCTAATGATAATTAGGTTGGTCTTGTTGTTGCCAGGACTATTTTTCATGCAATAACCTTGAAATTAAATTTTGTTTCTTTTTTAATAACTATAATTATTCAGAAAAAAATGCTCCTGGACCATCCATAACATGAATTCATTCAATGTAACAAACAATGGAGTCCTTGATTTTGAATTGCATTTCTTATTGATATTAATTGTTGAATTCAGAAATAGGGAGTTCCTACCATCATATTTGGCTAGCAAGCCTCCTCTTTTGATTCCAAACACACTTTTTGATACATTTATCATAAAATATAACACATATGGTGAAACAACCTAGCATATTAATTGATTCAAACAAGTATATACACCAATAAAACTCCAAATCTATTTAAATCAATCATTCAAAGGTGCCATTAATCATGGCTTGCCTTTCGCACAAATGTTAACTGGTTTAAATCCTATATAATGACACATTCTAATCACATAATGTTAATTAGGCTCCTCTAGTTTTTATCATGACTATTTTTCATGCAATAACATTGAAATTAACTTTTGAGCCTTTCTTAATAAGTATAATCATTCTTAAAAAATGCTCTTGGACGATCTATAAGATGAATTCATTCAATTTAAGAGACAATGGAGTCCTTGATTTTGTATTGCATTTCTTATCGATATTAATTGTAGAATTCAAAAATAGAGAGTTCCTCCCATCATTTTTGGCTACCGAGCCTCCTATTTTGATTCCAAACACACTTTTTGATGCATTTAACATGAAATATAACACATGTGGCTAAACAACCTAGTATATTAATTGAATCAAACAAGTATATACAGCATTAAAACTCCAAATCTATTTAAATCCATCAGCCAAAGGGGTCATTCATCATGGTTTGCATTTTGCACAAATGTTAACTCTTTTAATTCCAAAATAATGAGAATTTCGAATCACCTAATGTTAATTAGGCTCCTCTTGTTGTTCCGAGGATTATTTTTCATGCAATAACCTTGAAATTAACTTTTGATTCTTTCTTAATAACTATATTCATTATGAAAAAAATGCCCCTGGACCATCCATAACATGAATTTATTCAATTTAACAAACAATGGAGTCCTTGATTTTGAATTGCATTTCTTATTGATATTAGTTGTTGAATTCAGAAATAGGGAGTTCCTACCATCATTTTTGGCTAGCAAGCCTCCTCTTTTGATTCCAAACACACTTTGTAATACATTTATCATGAAATATAACACATGTGGCTAAACAACCTAGTATATTAATTGAATCACACAAGTATATACACCAATAAAACTCCAAATCTATTTAAATCCATCATCCAAAGGAGCCATTCATCATGGTTTGCATTTCGCACAAATGTTAACTGGTTTAAATCCTAAATAATGAGACATTCTTATCACGTAATGTTAATTAGCCTTCTCTTGTTTTTACCATGACTATTTTTCATGCACTAACATTGAAATTAACTTTTGAGCCTTTCTTAATAACTATAATCATTCTGAAAAAACTGCTCCTGGACTATCTATAAAATGAATTCATTCAATTTAACAAACAATGGAGTCCTTGATTTTGAATTGCATTTCTTATTGATATTAGTTGTTGAATTCAGAAATAGGGAGTTCCTACCATCATTTTTGGCTAGCAAGCCTCCTCTTTTGATTCCAAACACACTTTGTAATACATTTATCATGAAATATAACACATGTGGCTAAACAACCTAGTATATTTAATTGAATCACACAAGTATATACACCAATAAAACTCCAAATCTATTTAAATCCATCATCCCAAAGGAGCCATTCATCATTGTTTGCATTTCGCACAAATGTTAACTATTTTAAATCCTAAATAATGAGACATTCTAGTCACATAATGTTAATTAGGCTTCTCTTGTTTTTGCCATGACTATTTTTCATGCAATAACATTGAAATTAACTTTTGAACCTTTCTTAATAACTATAATCATTCTGAAAAAAATGCTCCTAGACCATCTATAAGATGAATTCATTCAATTTAGGAAACAATGGAGTCCTTGATTTTTGAATTGCATTTCTTATCAATATTAATTGTTGAATTCAAAAATAAAGAGTTCCTCCCATCATTTTTGGCTACCAAGCCTCCAATTTTGATTCCAAACACACCTTTTCATGCATTTAACATGAAATATAACACATGTGGCTAAATAACCTAGTATATTAATTGAATCAAACAAGTATATACACCATTAAAACTCCAAATCTATTTAAATCCATCAGCCAAAGGTGTCATTCATCATGGTTTGCATTTCGTACAAATGTTAACTGGTTTAATTCCTAAATAATGAGAATTTCTAATCAACTAATGTTAATTAGGTTGGTCTTGTTGTTGCCAGGGCTATTTTTCATGCAATAACCTTGAAATTAAATTTTTTTTTTCTTAATAACTATAATTATTCTGAAAAAAATGCTCCTGGACCATCCATAACATGAATTCATTCACTGTAACAAACAATGGAGTCCTTGATTTTGAATTGCATTTCTTATTGATATTAGTTGTTGAATTCAGAAATAGGGAGTTGCTACCATCATTTTTGGCTAGCAAGCCTCCTCTTTTGATTCCAAATACACTTTGTAATACATTTATCATGAAATATAACACATGTGGCTAAACAACCTAGTATATTAATTGAATCACACAAGTATATACACCAATAAAACTCCAAATCTATTTAAATCCATCATCCAAAGGAGCCATTCATCATGGTTTGCATTTCGCACAAATGTTAACTGGTTTAAATCCTAAATAATGAGACATTATAATCACCTAATGTTAATAGGCTTCTCTTGTTTTTACCATGACTATTTTTCATGCAATAACATTGAAATTAACTTTTGAGCCTTTTTTAATAACTATAATCATTATGAAAAAAAATGCTCCTAGACCATCTATAAGATGAATTCATTCAATTTAACAAACAATGGAGTCCTTGATTTTCAATTGCATTTCTTATCAATATGAATTGTAGAATTCAAAAATAGAGAGTTCCTCCCATCATTTTTGGCTATCGAGGGTCCTTTTTTGGTTCCAAACACACTTTTTGATGCATTTAACATGAAATATAACACATGTGGCTAAACAACCGAGTATATTAATTCAATCAAACAAGTATATACAAAATTAAAACTCCAAATCTATTTGACTCCATCAGCCAAAGGTGTCATTCATCATGGTTTGCATTTTATGCAAATGTTAACTGGTTTAATTCCTAAATAATGAGACTTTCTAATCAACTAATGTTAATTAGGCTCCTCTTGTTGTTCTGAGGATTATTTTTCATGCGATAACCTTGAAATTAACATTTGATTCTTTCTTAAATACTATATTCATTATGAAAAAACTGCCCCCAGACCATCCATACCATGAATTCATTCAATTTAACAAACAATGGAGTCCTTGATTTTGAATTGCATTTCTTATTGATATTAGTTGTTGAATTAAGAAATAGGGAGTTCCTACCATCATTTTTGGCTAGCAAGCCTCCTCTTTTGATTCAAAACACACTTTTTGATACATTTAACAAGAAATATAACTCATGTGGGTAAACAACCTAGTATATTAATTGAATCAAACAAGAATATATAGCATTAAAACTCCAAATCTATTTAAATCCATCAGCCAAAGGTGTCATTCATCATGGTTTGCATTTCGTACAAATGTTAACTGGTTTAATTCCTAAATAATGAGAATTTCTAATCACCTAATGATAATTAGGTTGGTCTTGTTGTTGCCAGGACTATTTTTCATGCAATAACCTTGAAATTAAATTTTGTTTCTTTCTTAATAACTATAATTATTCGGAAAAAAATGCTCTTGGACCATCCATAACATGAATTCATTCAATCTAACAAACAATGGAGTCCTTGATTTTGAATTGCATTTCTTATTGATATTAATTGTTGAATTCAGAAATAGGGAGTTCCTACCATCATATTTGGCTAGCAAGCCTCCTCTTTTGATTGCAAACACACTTTGTAATACATTTATCATGAAATATAACACATGTGGCTAAACAACCTAGTATAATAATTGAATCACACAAGTATATACACCAATAAAACTCCAAATCTACTTAAATCCATCATCCAAAGGAGCCATTCATCATGGTTTGCATTTCACACAAATGTTAACTGGTTTAAATCCTAAATAATGAGACATTCTTATCACGTAATGTTAATTAGCCTTCTCTTGTTTTTACCATGACTATTTTTCATGCACTAACATTGAAATTAACTTTTGAGCCTTTCAGAATAACTATAATCATTATGAAAAAACTGCTCCTGGACTATCTATAAAATGAATTCATTCAATTTAACAAACAATGGAGTCCTTGATTTTGAATTGCATTTCTTATCGATATTAATTGTAGAATTCAAAAATAGAGAGTTCCTCCCATCATTTTTGGCTACCAAGCCTCCTATTTTGATTCCAAACACACTTTTTGATGCATTTAACATGAAATATAACACATATGGCTAAACAACCTAGTATATTAATTGAATCAAACAAGTATATACAGCATTAAAACTCCAAATCTATTTAAATCCATCGGCCAAAGGTGTCATTCATCATGGTTTGCATTTCGTACAAATGTTAACTGGTTTAATTCCTAAATAATGAGAATTTCTAATCACCTAATGTTAATTAGGTTGGTCTTATTGTTGCCAGGACTATTTTTCATGCGATAACCTTAAAATTAAATTTTGTTTCTTTCTTAATAACTATAATTATTCTGAAAAAAATGCTCCTGGACCATCCATAACATGAATTCATTCAATGTAACAAACAAAGGAGTCCTTGATTTTGAATTGCATTTCTTATTGATATTTGTTGTTGAATTCAGAAATAGGGAGTTCCTACCATCATTTTTAGCTAGCAAGCCTCCTCTTTTGATTCCAAACACACTTTGTAATACATTTATCATGAAATATAATACATGTGGCTAAACAAGCTAGTATATTAATTGAATCACACAAGTATATACACCAATAAAACTCCAAATCTACTTAAATCCATCATCCAAAGGAGCCATTCATCATGGTTTGCATTTCGCACAAATGTTAACTGGTTTAAATCCTAAATAATGAGACATTCTTATCACGTAATGTTAATTAGGCTTCTCTTCTTTTTACCATGACTATTTTTCATGCACTAACATTGAAATTAACTTTTGAGCATTTCTTAATAACTATAATCATTCTGAAAAAACTGCTCCTGGACTATCTATAAAATGAATTCATTCAATTTAACAAACAATGGAGTCCTTGATTTTGAATTGCATTTCTTATCGATATTAATTATAGAATTCAAACATAGAGAGTTCCTCCCATCATTTTTGGATACCAAGCCTCCTATTTTGATTCCAAACACACTTTTTGATGCATTTAACATGAAATATAACGCATGTGGCTAAACAACCTAGTATATTAATTGAATCAAACAAGTATATATAGCATTAAAACTCCATATCAATTTAAATCCATCAGCCAAAGGTGTCATTCATCATGGATTGCATTTCGTACAAATGTTAACTGGTTTAATTCCTAAATAATGAGAATTTCTAATCAACTAATGTTAATTAGGTTGGTCTTGTTGTTGCCAAGACTATTTTTCATGCAATAACCTTGAAATTAAATTTTGTTTCTTTCTTAATAACTATAATTATTCTGAAAAAAATGCTCCTGGTCCATCCATAACATGAATTCATTCAATGTAACAAACAATGGAGTCCTTGATTTTGAATTGCATTTCTTATTGATATTTGTTGTTGAATTCAGAAATAGGGAGTTCCTACCATCATTTTTGGCTAGCAAGCCTCCTCTTTTGATTCCAAACACACTTTGTAATACATTTATCATGAAATATAATACATGTGGCTAAACAAGCTAGTATATTAATTGAATCACACAAGTATATACACCAATAAAACTCTAAATCTACTTAAATCCATCATCCAAAGGAGCCATTCATCATGGTTTGCATTTCGCACAAATGTTAACTGGTTTAAATCCTAAATAATGAGACATTCTTATCACGTAATGTTAATTAGGCTTCTCTTCTTTTTACCATGACTATTTTTCATGCACTAACATTGAAATTAACTTTTGAGCATTTCTTAATAACTATAATCATTCTGAAAAAACTGCTCCTGGACTATCTATAAAATGAATTCATTGAATTTAACAAACAATGGAGTCCTTGATTTTGAATTGCATTTCTTATCGATATTAATTGTAGAATTCAAAAATAGAGAGTTCCTCCCATCATTTTTGGATACCAAGCCTCCTATTTTGATTCCAAACACACTTTTTGATGCATTTAACATGAAATATAACGCATGTGGCTAAACAACCTAGTATATTAATTGAATCAAACAAGTATATATAGCATTAAAACTCCATATCAATTTAAATCCATCAGCCAAAGGTGTCATTCATCATGGATTGCATTTCGTACAAATGTTAACTGGTTTAATTCCTAAATAATGAGAATTTCTAATCAACTAATGTTAATTAGGTTGGTCTTGTTGTTGCCAAGACTATTTTTCATGCAATAACCTTGAAATTAAATTTTGTTTCTTTCTTAATAACTATAATTATTCTGAAAAAAATGCTCCTGGTCCATCCATAACATGAATTCATTCAATGTAACAAACAATGGAGTCCTTGATTTTGAATTGCATTTCTTATTGATATTTGTTGTTGAATTCAGAAATAGGGAGTTCCTACCATCATTTTTGGCTAGCAAGCCTCCTCTTTTGATTCCAAACACACTTTGTAATACATTTATCATGAAATATAATACATGTGGCTAAACAAGCTAGTATATTAATTGAATCACACAAGTATATACACCAATAAAACTCCAAATCTACTTAAATCCATCATCCAAAGGAGCCATTCATCATGGTTTGCATTTCGCACAAATGTTAACTGGTTTAAATCCTAAATAATGAGACATTCTTATCACGTAATGTTAATTAGGCTTCTCTTCTTTTTACCATGACTATTTTTCATGCACTAACATTGAAATTAACTTTTTGAGCATTTCTTAATAACTATAATCATTCTGAAAAAACTGCTCCTGGACTATCTATAAAATGAATTCATTCAATTTAACAAACAATGGAGTCCTTGATTTTGAATTGCATTTCTTATCGATATTAATTGTAGAATTCAAAAATAGAGAGTTCCTCCCATCATTTTTGGATACCAAGCCTCCTATTTTGATTCCAAACACACTTTTTGATGCATTTAACATGAAATATAACGCATGTGGCTAAACAACCTAGTATATTAATTGAATCAAACAAGTATATATAGCATTAAAACTCCAAATCAATTTAAATTCATCAGCCAAAGGTGTCATTCATCATGGTTTGCATTTTGTACAAATGTTAACTGGTTTAATTCCTAAATAATGAGAATTTCTAATCAACTAATGTTAATTAGGTTGGTCTTGTTGTTGCCAAGACTATTTTTCATGCAATAACCTTGAAATTAAATTTTGTTTCTTTCTTAATAACTATAATTATTCTGAAAAAAATGCTCCTGGTCCATCCATAACATGAATTCATTCAATGTAACAAACAATGGAGTCCTTGATTTTGAATTGCATTTCTTATTGATATTAGTTGTTGAATTCAGAAATAGGGAGTTCCTACCATCATTTTTGGCTTGCAAGCCTCCTCTTCTGATTCCAAACACACTTTGTAATACATTTATCATGAAATATAACACATGTGGCTAAACAACCAAGTATATTAATTGAATCAAACAAGTATATACACCAATAAAACTCCAATTCTATTTGAATCCATCAGCCAAAGGTGTCATTCATCATGGTTTGCATTTTATACAAATGTTAACTGGTTTAATTCCTAAATAATGAGACTTTCTAATCAACTAATGTTAATTAGGCTCCTCTTGTTCTTCCGAGGATTATTTTTCATGCAATAACCTTGAAATTAACATTTGATTCTTTCTTAAATACTATATTCATTATGAAAAAACTGCCCCCGGACCATCCATACCATGAATTCATTCAATTTAACAAACAATGGAGTCCCTGATTTTGAATTGCATTTCTTATTGATATTAGTTGTTGAATTCAGAAATACGGAGTTCCTACCATCATTTTTGGCTAGCAAGCCTCCTCTTTTGATTCAAAACACACTTTTTGATACATTTAACAAGAAATATAACACATGTGGCTAAACAACCTAGTATATTAATTGAATCAAACAAGTATATACAGCATTAAAATTCCAAATCTATTTAAATCCATCATCGAAAGGGGTCATTCATCATAGTTTGCATTTCGTACGAATGTTAACTGGTTTAATTCCTAAATAATGAGAATTTCTAATCACCTAATATTAATTAGGCTCCTCTTGTTGTTCCGAGGATTATTTTTTCATGCAATAACCTTGAAATTAACTTTTGATTCTTTCTTAGTAACTATATTCATTACGAAAAAAACTGCCCCTGGACCTTCCATAACATGAATTCATTCAATTTAACAAACAATGATGTCCTTGATTTTGAGTTGCATTTCTTCTTGATATTAGTTGTTGAATTCAGAAATAGAGAGTTCCTCCCCCATCATTTTTGGCTAGCAAGCCTCCTCTTTTGATTCCAAACACACTTTGTGATACATTTATCATGAAATATAACACATGTGGCTAAACAACCTAGTATATTAATTGAATCAAACAAGTATATACACCAATAAAACTCCAATTCTATTTAAATCCATCATCAAAAGGAGCCATTCATGATGGTTTGCATTTCGCACAAATGTTAACTGGTTTTTAATCCTAAATAATGACACATTCTAATCACATAATGTTAATATAGGCTTCTCTTGTTTTTACCATGACTATTTTTCATGTAATAACATTGAAATTAACTTTTGAGCCTTTCTTAATAACTATAATCATTCTGAAAAAAAGTGCTCCTGGACCATCTATAAGATGAATTCATTCAATTTAACAAACAATGGAGTCCATGATTTTGAATTGCATTTCTTATCTATATTAATTGTAGAATTCAAAAATAGAGAGTTCCTCCCATCATTTTTGGCTACCAAACCTCCTATTTTGATTCCAAACACACTTTTTGATGCATTTAACATGAAATATAACAAATGTGGCTAAACAACCTAGTATATTAATTGAATCAAACAAGTATATACAGCATTAAAATTCTAAATCTATTTAAATCCATCAGCTAAAGGGGTCATTCATCATGGTTTGCATTTCATACAAATGTTAACTGGTTTAACTCCTAAATAATGAGACATTCTTATCACGTAATGTTAATTAGCCTTCTCTTCTTTTTACCATGACTATTTTTCATGCACTAACATTGAAATTAACTTTTGAGCATTTCTTAATAACTATAATCATTCTGAAAAAACTGCTCCTGGACTATCTATAAAATGAATTCATTCAATTTAACAAACAATGGAGTCCTTGATTTTGAATTGCATTTCTTATCGATATTAATTGTAGAATTCAAAAATAGAGAGTTCCTCCCATCATTTTTGGATACCAAGCCTCCTATTTTGATTCCAAACACACTTTTTGATGCATTTCACATGAAATATAACGCATGTGGCTAAACAACCTAGTATATTAATTGAATCAAACAAGTATATATAGCATTAAAACTCCAAATCAATTTAAATCCATCAGCCAAAGGTGTCATTCATCATGGTTTGCATTTCGTACAAATGTTAACTGGTTTAATTCCTAAATAATGAGAATTTCTAATCAACTAATGTTAATTAGGTTGGTCTTGTTGTTGCCAAGACTATTTTTCATGCAATAACCTTGAAATTAAATTTTGTTTCTTTCTTAATAACTATAATTATTCTGAAAAAAAATGCTCCTGGTCCATCCATAACATGAATTCATTCAATGTAACAAACAATGGAGTCCTTGATTTTGAATTGCATTTCTTATTGATATTAGTTGTTGAATTCAGAAATAGGGAGTTCCTACCATCATTTTTGGCTTGCAAGCCTCCTCTTCTGATTCCAAACACACTTTGTATTACATTTATCATGAAATATAACACATGTGGCTAAACAACCAAGTATATTAATTGAATCAAACAAGTATATACACCAATAAAACTCCAATTCTATTTTTGAATCCATCAGCCAAAGGTGTCATTCATCATGGTTTGCATTTTATACAAATGTTAACTGGTTTAATTCCTAAATAATGAGACTTTCTAATCAAACTACTAATGTTAATTAGGCTCCTCTTGTTCTTCCGAGGATTATTTTTCATGCAATAACCTTGAAATTAACATTTGATTCTTTCTTAGATACTATATTTCATTATGAAAAAAACTGCCCCCGGACCATCCATACCATGAATTCATTCAATTTAACAAACAATGGAGTCCCTGATTTTGAATTGCATTTCTTATTGATATTAGTTGTTGAATTCAAAAATACGGAGTTCCTACCATCATTTTTGGCTAGCAAGCCTCCTCTTTTGATTCAAAACACACTTTTTGATACATTTAACAAGAAATATAACACATGTGGCTAAACAACCTAGTATATTAATTGAATCAAACAAGTATATACAGCATTAAAATTCCAAATCTATTTAAATCCATCATCGAAAGGGGTCATTCATCATAGTTTGCATTTCGTACGAATGTTAACTGGTTTAATTCCTAAATAATGAGAATTTCTAATCACCTAATATTAATTAGGCTCCTCTTGTTGTTCCGAGGATTATTTTTCATGCAATAACCTTGAAATTAACTTTTGATTCTTTCTTAGTAACTATATTCATTACGAAAAAACTGCCCCTGGACCTTCCATAACATGAATTCATTCAATTTAACAAACAATGATGTCCTTGATTTTGAGTTGCATTTCTTCTTGATATTAGTTATTGAATTCAGAAATAGAGAGTTCCTCCCATCATTTTTGGCTAGCAAGCCTCCTCTTTTGATTCAAAACACACTTTTTGATACATTTAACAAGAAATATAACACATGTGGCTAAACAACCTAGTATATTAATTGAATCAAACAAGTATATATAGCATTAAAACTCCAAATCAATTTAAATCCATCAGCCAAAGGTGTCATTCATCATGGTTTGCATTTCGTACAAATGTTAACTGGTTTAATTCCTAAATAATGAGAATTTCTAATCAACTAATGTTAATTAGGTTGGTCTTGTTGTTGCCAAGACTATTTTTCATGCAATAACCTTGAAATTAAATTTTGTTTCTTTCTTAATAACTATAATTATTCTGAAAAAAATGCTCCTGGTCCATCCATAACATGAATTCATTCAATGTAACAAACAATGGAGTCCTTGATTTTGAATTGCATTTCTTATTGATATTAGTTGTTGAATTCAGAAATAGGGAGTTCCTACCATCATTTTTGGCTTGCAAGCCTCCTCTTCTGATTCCAAACACACTTTGTATTACATTTATCATGAAATATAACACATGTGGCTAAACAACCAAGTATATTAATTGAATCAAACAAGTATATACACCAATAAAACTCCAATTCTATTTGAATCCATCAGCCAAAGGTGTCATTCATCATGGTTTGCATTTTATACAAATGTTAACTGGTTTAATTCCTAAATAATGAGACTTTCTAATCAACTAATGTTAATTAGGCTCCTCTTGTTCTTCCGAGGATTATTTTTCATGCAATAACCTTGAAATTAACATTTGATTCTTTCTTAAATACTATATTCATTATGAAAAAACTGCCCCCGGACCATCCATACCATGAATTCATTCAATTTAACAAACAATGGAGTCCCTAATTTTAAATTGCATTTCTTATTGATATTAGTTGTTGAATTCAGAAATACGGAGTTCCTACCATCATTTTTGGCTAGCAAGCCTCCTCTTTTGATTCAAAACACACTTTTTGATACATTTAACAAGAAATATAACACATGTGGCTAAACAACCTAGTATATTAATTGAATCAAACAAGTATATACAGCATTAAAATTCCAAATCTATTTAAATCCATCATCGAAAGGGGTCATTCATCATAGTTTGCATTTCGTACGAATGTTAACTGGTTTAATTCCTAAATAATGAGAATTTCTAATCACCTAATATTAATTAGGCTCCTCTTGTTGTTCCGAGGATTATTTTTCATGCAATAACCTTGAAATTAACTTTTGATTCTTTCTTAGTAACTATATTCATTACGAAAAAACTGCCCCTGGACCTTCCATAACATGAATTCCTTCAATTTAACAAACAATGATGTCCTTGATTTTGAGTTGCATTTCTTCTTGATATTAGTTATTGAATTCAGAAATAGAGAGTTCCTCCCATCATTTTTGGCTAGCAAGCCTCCTCTTTTGATTCAAAACACACTTTTTGATACATTTAACAAGAAATATAACACATGTGGCTAAACAACCTAGTATATTAATTGAATCAAACAAGTATATACACCAATAAAACTCCAATTCTATTTAAATCCATCATCAAAAGGAGCCATTCATGATGGTTTGCATTTCGCACAAATGTTAACTGGTTTAAATCCTAAATAATGACACATTCTAATCACATAATGTTAATTAGGCTTCTCTTGTTTTTACCATGACTATTTTTCATGTAATAACATTGAAATTAACTTTTGAGCCTTTCTTAATAACTATAATCATTCTGAAAAAAAGTGCTCCTGGACCATCTATAAGATGAATTCATTCAATTTAAAAAACAATGGAGTCCATGATTTTGAATTGCATTTCTTATCGATATTAATTGTAGAATTCAAAAATAGAGAGTTCCTCCCATCATTTTTGGCTACCAAACCTCCTATTTTGATTCCAAACACACTTTTTGATGCATTTAACATGAAATATAACAAATGTGGCTAAACAACCTAGTATATTAATTGAATCAAACAAGTATATACAGCATTAAAATTCCAAATCTATTTAAATCCATCAGCCAAAGGGGTCATTCATCATGGTTTGCATTTCGTACGAATGTTAACTGGTTTAATTCCTAAATAATGAGAATTTCTAATCACCTAATGTTAATTAGGCTCCTCTTGTTGTTCTGAGGATTATTTTTCATGCAATAACCTTGAATTTAACTTTTGATTCTTTTTCAATAACTATATTCATTACGAAAAAACAACCCCTGGACCATCCATAACATGAATTCTTTCAACTTAACAAACAATGGTGACCTTGATTTTGAATTGCATTTCTTCTTGATATTAGTTGTTGAATTCAGAAATAGAGAGTTCCTCCCATCATTTTTAGCTAGCAAGCCCCCTCTTTTGATTCAAAACACACTTTGTGATACATTTATCATGAAATATAACACATCTGGCTAAACAACCTAGTATATTAATTGAATCAAACAAGTATATACACCAATAAAACTCCAATTCTATTTAAATCCATCATCAAAAGGAGCCATTCATGATGGTTTGCATTTCGCACAAATGTTAACTGTTTTAAATCCTAAATAATGAGACATTCTAATCACATAATGTAAATTAGGCTTCTCTTGTTTTTACCATGACTATTTTTCATGCAATAACATTGAAATTAAGTTTTGAGCCTTTCTTAATAACTATAATCATTCTGAAAAAAAGTCCATCTATAAGATGAATTCATTCAATTTAACAAACAATGGAGTCCTTGATTTTGAATTGTATTTCTTATCGATATTAATTGTTGAATTCAAAAATAGGTAGTTCCTCCCATCATTTTTGGCTACCAAGCCTCCTATTTTGATTCCAAACACACTTTTTGATGCATTTAAAATGAAATATAACACATGTGGGTAAACAACCTGGTATATTAATTGAATCAAACAAGTATATACACCATTACAAGTCCAAATTTATTTAAATTCATTAGCCAAAGGTATCATTCATCATGGTTTGCATTTCCTACAAATGTTAACTGGTTTAATTCCTAAATAATGAGAATTTCTAATCACGTAATGTTAATTAGGCTCCTCTTGTTGTTCCGAGGATTATTTTTCATGCAATAACCTTGAAATTAACTTTTGATTCTTTCTCAATAACTATATTCATTATGAAAAAACTACCCCTCGACCATCCATAACATGAATTCATTCAATTTAACAAACAATGGTGTCCTTGATTTTGAATTGCATTTCTTATTGATATTAGTTGTTGAATTCAGAAATAGAGAGTTCCTCCAATCTTTTTTGGCTAGCAAGCCTCCTCTTTTGATTCCAAACACACTTTTTGATACATTTATCATAAAATATAACACATATGGCTAAACAACCTAGTATATTAATTGAATCAAACAAGTATATACACCAATAAAACTCCAAATCTATTTAAATCAATCATCCAAAGGTGCCATTAATCATGGCTTGCCTTTCGCACAAATCATAATTGGTTTAAATCCTAAATAATGACACATTCTAATCACATAATGTTAATTAGGCTTCTCTTGTTTCTATCATGACTATTTTTCATGCAATAACATTGAAATTAACTTTTGAGCCTTTCTTACTAACTATAATCATTCTTAAAAAATGCTCCTGGACGATCTATAAGATGAATTCATTCAATTTAAGAGACAATGGAGTCCTTGATTTTGTATTGCATTTCTTATCGATATTAATTGTAGAATTCAAAAATAGAGAGTTCCTCCCATCATTTTTGGCTACCAAGCCTCCTATTTTGATTCCAAACACACTTTTTGATGCATTTAACATGAAATATAACGCATGTGGATAAACAACCTAGTATATTAATTGAATCAAACAAGTATATATAGCATTAAAACTCCAATTCTATTTAAATCCATCATCCAAAGGTGTCATTCATCATGGTTTGCATTTCGTACAAATGTTAACTGGTTTAATTCCTAAATAATGAGAATTTCTAATCACCTAATGTTAATTAGGTTGGTCTTATTGTTGCCATGACTATTTTTCATGCAATAACCTTGAAATTAAATTTTGTTTCTTTCTTAATAACGATCATTATTCTGAAAAAAATGCTCCTGGACCATCCATAACATGAATTCATTCAATGTAACAAACAATGGAGTCCTTGATTTTGAATTGCATTTCTTATCGATATTAGTTGTTGAATTCAGAAATAGGGAGTTCCTACTATCATTTTTGGATAGCAAGCCTCCTCTTTTGATTCCAAACACACTTTTTGATACATTTATCATGAAATATAATATATGTAGTTAAACAACCTAGTTCATTAATTGAATCAAACAAGTATATACACCAATAAAACTCTAAATCTATTTAAATCCATCATCCAAAGGAGCCATTCATCATGGTTTGCATTTCGCGCAAATGTTAACTAGTTTAAATCCTAAATAATGAGACATTCTGATCACATAATGTTAATTAGGCTTCTCTTGTTTTTACCATGACTATTTTTCATGCAATAACATTGAAATTAACTTTTGAGCAATTCTTAATAACTATAATCATTCTTAAAAAAAAATGCTCCTGGACCATCTATAAGATGAATTCATTCAATTTACCAACCAATGGAGTCCTTGATTTTGAATTGCATTTCTTATCGATATTAATTGTAGAATTCAAAAATAGAGAGTTCCTCCCATCATTTTTGGCTACCAAGCCTCCTTTTTTGATTCCAAAGACACTTTTTGATGCATTTAACATGAAATATAACACATGTGGTTAAACAACCTAGAATATTAATTGAATCAAACAAGTATATACACCATTAAAACTCCAAATCTATTTAAATCCATCAGCCAAAGGTGTCATTCATCATGGTTTGCATTTCGTACAAATGTTAACTGGTTTAATTCCTAAATAATGAGAATTTCTAATCACCTAAAGTTAATTAGGTTGGTCTTGTTGTTCTCAGGACTATTCTTCATGCAATAACCTTGAAATTAACATTTGATTCTTTCTTAAATACTATATTCATTATGAAAAAACTGCCCCTGGACCATCCATACCATGAATTCATTCAATTTAACAAATAATTGAGTCCTTGATTTTGAATTGCATTTCTTATTGATATTAGTTGTTGAATTCAGAAATAGAGAGTTCCTACCATCATTTTTGGCTAGCAAGCCTCATCTTTTGATTCCCAACACACTTTTTGATATATTTAACATGAAATATAACACATGTGGCTAAACAAACTAGTATATTAATTGAATCAAACAAGAATATATAGCATTAAAACTCCATATCTATTTAAATCCATCAGCCAAAGGAGTCATTCATCATGGTTTGCATTTCGTACAAATGTTAACTAGTTTAATTCCTAAATAATGAGAATTTCTAATCACCTAATGTTAATTAGGTTGGTCTTGTTGTTGCCAGGACTATTTTTCATGCAATAACCTTGAAATTAAATATTTTTTCTTTCTTAATAACTATAATTATTCTGAAAAAAATGCTCCTGGACCATCCATAACTTGAATTCATTCAATGTAACAAACAATGGAGTCCTTGATTTTGAATTGCATTTCTTATTGATATTAGTTGTTGAATTCAGAAATAGGGAGTTCCTACTATCATTTTTGGCTAGCAAGCCTCCTCTTTTGATTCCAAACGCACTTTGTAATACATTTATCATGAAATATAACACATGTGGCTAAACAACCTAGTATATTAATTGAATCACACAAGTATATACACCAATAAAACTCCAAATCTACTTAAATCCATTATCCAAAGGAGCCATTCATCATGGTTTGCATTTTGCACAAATGTTAACTGGTTTAAATCCTAAATAATGAAACATTCTAATCACCTAATGTTAATAGGCTTCTCTTGTTTTTACGATGACTATTTTTCATGCAATAACATTGAAATTAACTTTTGAGCATTTCATAATAACTATAATCATTCTGAAAAAAATGCTCCTTGACCATCTATAAGATGAATTCATTCAATTTAACAAACAATGGAGTCCTTGATTTTGAATTGCATTTCATATCGATATTAATTGTAGAATTCAAAAATAGAGGGTTCCTCCCATCATTTTTCGCTACCAAGCCTCCTATTTTGTTTCCAAACATAGTTTTTCATGCATTTAACATGAAATAAAACACATGTGGCTAAACAACCTAGTATATTAATTGAATCAAACAAGTATATACACCAATAAAACTCCAAATCTATTTAAATCCATCATCCAAAGGAGCCATTAATCATGGTTTGCATTTCGCACAAATGTTAACTCGTTTAAATCGTAAATAATGAGACATTGTAATCACATAAGGTTAATTAGGCTTCTCTTGTTTTTACCACGACTATTTTTAATGCAATAACATTGAAATTAACTTTTGAGCCTTTCTTAATAACTATAATCATTGTGAAAAAAATGCTCCTGGACTATCTATAAGATGAATTCAATCAATTTAACAAACAATGGAGTCCTTGATTTTCAATTGCATTTCTTATCGATATTAATTATAGAATTCAAAAATAGAGAGTTCCTCCCATCATTTTTGGCTACCAAGCCTCCTATTTTGATTCCGAACACACCTTTTCATGCATTTAACATAAAAAATATAACACATGTGGCTAAATAACCTAGTATATTAATTGAATCAAACAAGTATATACACCATGAAAACTCCAAATCTATTTAAATCCATCAGCCAAAGGTGTCATTCATCATGGTTTGTATTTCGTACAAATGTTAACTCATTTAATTAATAAATAATGAGAATTTCTAATCACCTAATGTTAATTAGGCTCCTCTTGTTGTTCCAAGGATTATTTTTCATGCAATAACATTGAAATTAACTTTTGATTCTTTCTTAATAACTATATTCATTATGAAAAAATGCCCCTGGACCATCCATAACATGAATTCATTCAATTTAACAAACAATGGAGTCCTTGATTTTGAATTGCATTTCTTATTGATATTAGTTGTTAAATTCAGAAATAGGGAGTTCCTACTATCATTTTTGGATAGCAAGCCCCCTCTTTTGATTCCAAACACACTTTTTGATACATTTATCATGAAATATAACATATGTGGCTAAACAACCTAATTCATTAATTGAATCAAACAAGTATATACACTAATAAAACTCTAAATCTATTTAAATCCATCATCCAAAGGAGCCATTCATCATGGTTTGCATTTCGCACAAATGTTGACTGGTTTAAATCCTAAATAATGAGACATTCTAATCACCTAATGTTAATTAGGCTTCTCTTGTTTTTACCATGACTATTTTTCATGCAATATGATTCAAATTAACTTTTGAGCCTTTCTTAATAACTACAATCATTCTAAAAAAAAATGCTCCTGGACCATCTATAAGATGAATTCATTCAATTTAACAAACAATGGCGTCCTTGATTTTGAATTGCATTTCTTATCGATATTAATTGTAGAATTCAAAAATAGAGAGTTCCTCCCATCATTTTTGGTTACCAAGCCTCCTATTTTGATTCCAAACACAATTTTTGATGCATTTAACATGAAATATAACACATGTGGCTAAACAACCTAGTATATTAATTGAATCAAACAAGTATATACAGCATTAAAACTCCAAATCTATTTAAATCCATTAGCCAAAGGTGTCATTCATCATGGTTTGCATTTCGTACAAATGTTAACTGGTTTAATTCCTAAATAATGAGAATTTCTAATCACCTTATGTTAATTAGGTTGGTCTTGTTGTTCCCAGGACTATTTTTCATGCTATAACCTTGAAATTAAATTTTGTTTCTTTCTTAATAACTATAATCATTCTGAAAAAAATGCTCCTGGACCATCCATGACATGAATTCATTCAATTTAACAAACAATGGAGTCCTTGATTTTGAATTGCATTTGTTATTGATATTAGTTGTTGAATTCAGAAATAAGGAGTTCCTACCTTTATTTTTGGCTAGCAAGCCTCCTTTTTTAATTCCAAACACACTTTTTGAGACATTTAACATGAAATATAACACATGTGGCTAAACAACCTAGTATTTTAATTGAATCAAACAAGTATATACACCAATAAAACTCCAAATCTATTTAAATCCATCATCCAATGGAGCCATTCATCATATTTTGCATTTCGCACAAATGTTAACTGGTTTGAATCCTAAATAATGAGAGATTCTAATCACATAATGTTAATTAGGCTTCTCTTCTTTTTACCATGACTATTTTTCATGCAATAACATTGAAATTAACTTTTCAGCCTTTCTTAATAACTATAATCATTGTGAAAAAAATGCTCCTAGATCATCTATAAGATGAATTCATTCAATTTAACAAACAATCGAGTCCTTGATTTTGAATTGCTTTTCTTATTGATATTAATTGTAGCATTCAAAAATAGAGAGTTCCTCTGATCATTTTTGGCTACCAAGCCTCCTATTTTGTTTCCAAACACAGTTTTGCATGCATTTAACATGAAATATAACACATGTCGCTAAACAACATAGTATATTAATTGAATCTCACAAGTATATAGACCAATAAAACTCCAAATCTATTTAAATCCATCATCCAAAGGAGTCATACAACATGGTTTGCATGTCGCACAAATGTTAACTGGTTTAAATCATAAATAATGAGACATTCTAATCACATAATGTTAATTAGGCTTCTCTTGTTTTTACCACGACTATTTTTCATGCAATAACATTCAAATTAACTTTTGAGCCTTTCTTAATAACTATAATCATTGTGAAAAAAATGCTCCTGAACTATCTATAAGATGAATTCAATCAATTTAACAAACAATGGAGTCCTTGATTTTGAATTGCATTTCATATCGATATTAATTGGAGAATTCAAAAATAGAGAGTTCCTCCCATCATTTTTGGCTACCAAGCTGCTATTTTGATTCCAAACACACTTTTTGATGCATTTAACATGAAATATAACACATGTGGCTAAACAACCTAGTATATAAATTGAATCAAACAAGTATATACACCATTAAAACTCCAAATCTATTTAAATCCATCAGGAAAAGGGGTCATTCATCATGGTTTGCATTTCATACAATTGTTAACTCGTTTAATTCCTAAATAATGAGAATTTCTAATCACCTAATGTTAATTAGGCTCCTCTTGTTGTTCCGAGGATTATTTTTCATGCAATAACCTTGAAATTAACTTTTCATTCTTTCTTAATAACTATATTCATTATGAAAAAAAATGCCCTTGGACCATCCATAACATGAATTCATTAAATTTAACAAACAATGGAGTCCTTGATTTTGAATTGCATTTCTTATTGATATTAGTTGTTGAATTCAGTAATAGGGAGTTCCTACCATCATTTTTGGATAGCAAGCCTCCTCTTTTGATTCCAAACACAATTTTTGATACATTTATCATAAAATATAACACATATGGCTAAACAACCTAGTATATTAATTAAATCACACAAGTATATACACCATTAAAACTCCAAATCTATTTAAATCCATCAGCCAAAGGTGTCATTCATTATGGTTTGCATTTCGTACAAATGTTAACTCGTTTAATTCCTAAATAATGAGAATTTCTAATCACCTAATGTTAATCAGGCTCCTCTTGTTGTTCCGAGGATTATTTTTCATGCAATAACCATGAAATTAACTTTTGATTCTTTCTTAATAACTATATTCATAATTAAAAAAATGCCCCTGGACCATACATAACATGAATTCATTCAATTTAACAAACAATGGAGTCCTTGATTTTGAATTGCATTTCTTATTGATATTAGTTGTTGAATTCAGAAATAGGGAGATCCTACCATCATTTTTGTCTAGCAAGCCTCCTCTTTTGATTCCAAACACACATTTTGATACATTTATCATGAAATATAACACATGTGGCTAAACAGCCTAGCATATTAATTGAATGAAACAAGTATATACACCAATAAAACTGCAATTCTATTGAAATCCATCATCCAAAGGAGCCATTCATCATGGTTTGCATTTCACACAAATGTTAACTAGTTTAAATCCTAAATAATGAGACATTCTAATCATGTAATGTTAATTAGGCTTCTCTTGTTTTTACCATGACTATTTTTCATGCAATAACATTGAAATTAACTTTTGAGCCTTTCTTAATAACTATAATCATTCTGAAAAAAAAATGCTCCTGGACTATCTATAAGATGAATTCATTCAATTTAACAAACAATGGAGTCCTTGATTTTCAATTGCATTTCTTGTCGATATTAATTGTAGAATTCAAAAATAGAGAGTTCCTGCCATCATTTTTGGCCACCAAGCTCCTATTTTGATTCCAAACACACTTTTTGATGCATTTAACATGAAATATAACACATGTGGCTAAACAACCTAGTATATTAATTGAATCAAACAAGTATATACACCAATAAAACTCCAATTCTATTTAAATCCATCATCCAAAGGAGCCATTCATCATGGTTTGCATTTCGCACAAATGTTAACTGGTTTAAATCCTAAATAATCAGACATTCTAATCATGTAATGTTAATTAGGCTTCTCTTGTTTTTACCATGACTATTTTTCATGCAATAACATTGAAATTAACTTTTGAGCCTTTCTTAATAATTATAATCATGCTGAAAAAAATGCTCCTGGACCATCTATAAGATGAATTCATTCAATTTAACAAACAATGGAGTCCTTGATTTTCAATTGCATTTCTTATCGATATTAATTATAGAATTCAAAAATAGAGAGTTCCTCTCATCTTTTTTGGCTAGGAAGCCTCCTCTTTTGATTCCAAACACACTTTTTGATACATTTATCATAAAATATAACACATATGGCTAAACAACCTAGTATATTAATGGAATCAAACAAGTATAAAAACCAATAAAACTGCAAATCTATTCAAATCAATCATCCAAAGGTTCCATTAATCATGGCTTGCATTTCGCACAAATGTTAACTGGTTTAAATCCTAAATAATGACACATTCTAATCACATAATATTAATTAGGCATCGGTTGTTTTTATCATGACTATTTTTCATGCAATAACATTGAAATTAACTTTTGAGCCTTTCTTAATAACTATAATCATTCTGAAAAAAAATGCTCCTGGACCATCTATAAGATGAATTCATTCAATTTAAGAAACAATGGAGTCCTTGATTTTGAATTGCATTTCTTATCAATATAAATTGTAGAATTCAAAAATAGAGAGTTCCTCCCATCATTTTTGCCTACCAAGCTCCTATTTTGATTCCAAACACACTTTTTGATGCATTTAACATGAAATATAACACATGTGGCTAAACAACCTAGTATATTAATTGAATCAAACAAGTATATACACCATTAAAACTCCAAATCTATTTAAATCCATCAGCCAAAGGTGTCATCCATCATGGTTTACATTACGTACAAATTTTAACTGGTTTAATTCCTAAATAATTAGAATTTCTAATCACCTAATGTTAATTAGGCTGCTCTTGTTGTTCCGAGGATTATTTTTCATGCAATAACCTTGAAATTAACATTTGATTCTTTCTTAATAACTATATTCATTACGAAAAAACAGCCCCTGGACCATCCATAACATGAATTCATTCAATTTAACAAACAATGGTGTCCTTGATTTTGAATTGCATTTCTTATTGATATTAGTTGTTGAATTCAGAAATAGAGAGTTCCTCCCATTATTTTTGGATAGCAAGCCTCCTCTTTTGATTCCAAACACACTTTTTGATACATTTATCATGAAATATAACACATGTGGATAAACACCTTAGTTTATTAATTGAATCAAACAAGTATATACACCAATAAAACTCTAAATCTATTTAAATCTATCATCCAAAGGTGCCATTCATCATGGTTTGCATTTCGCACAAATGTTAACTAGTTGAAATCCTAAATAATGTCACATTCCAGTCACATAATGTTAATTAGGTTTCTCTTGTTTTTGCCATGACTATTTTTCATGCAATAACATTGAAATTAACTTTTGAGCCTTTCTTAATAACTATAATCATTCTGAAAAAAAAAATGCTCTTGGAGCATCTATAAGATGAATTCATTCAATTTAAGAAACAATGGAGTCCTTGATTTTGAATTGCATTTCTTATCAATATTAATTGTAGAATTCAAAAATAGAGAGTTCCTCCCATCATTTTTGCCTACCAAGCTTCCTATTTTGATTCCAAACATACCTTTTCATGCATTGAACATGAAATACAACACATGTGGCTAAATAACCTAGTATATTACTTGAATCAAACAAGTATATACAACATTAAAACTCCAAATCTATTTAAATCCATGATCCAAAGGAGCCATTCATCATGGTTTGCATTTCGCACAAATGTTAACTGGTTTAAATCCTAAATAATGAGACATTCTAATCACCTAATGTTAATTAGGCTTCTCTTGTTTTTACCATGACTATTTTTCATGCAATAAGATTGAAATGAACTTTTGAGCTTTTCTTAATAACTATAATCATTCTAAATAAAATGCTCCTGGACCATCTATAATATGAATTCATTCAATTTAACAAACAATGGAGTCCTTGATTTTGAATTGCATTTCTTATCGATATTAATCATAGAATTCAAAAATAGAGCGTTCCTCCCATCATTTTTGGCTACCAAGCCTCCTATTTTGATTCCAAACACACTTTTTCATGCATTTAACATGAAATATAACACATGTGGCTAAACAACCTAGTATATTAATTGAATCAAACAAGTAGATACAACATTAAAACTCCAAATCTATTTAAATCCATCAGCCAAAGGTGTCATTCATCATGGTTTGCATTTCGTACAAATGTTAACTGGTTTAATTCCTAAATAATGAGAATTTCTAATCACCTAATGTTAATTAGGTTGGTCTTGTTGTTCCTATGACTATTTTTCATGCAATAACAGTGAAATTAACTTTTGAGCCTTTCTTAATAACTATAATCATTCTGAAAAAAATGCTCCTCGACCATCTATAAGATGAAATCATTCAATTTAAGAAACAATGGAGTCCTTGATTTTGATATGCATTTCTTATCCATATTAATTGGAGAATTCAAAAGTAGAGAGTTCCTCCGATCATTTTTGGCTACCAAGCCTCCTATTTTGATTCCAAACACACTTTTTGATGCATTTAACATGAAATATAACACATGTGGCTAAACAACCTAGTATATTAATTGAATCAAACAAGTATATACAGCATTAAAACTCCAAATCTATTTAAATCCATCAGCCAAAGGGGTCATTCTTCATGGTTTGCATTTCGTACAAATGTTAACTCGTTTAATTCCTAAATAATGAGAATTTTGAATCACCTAATATTAATTAGGCTCCTCTTGTTGTTTCGAGGATTATTTTTCATGCAATAACCTTGAAATTAACTTTTGATTCTTTCTTGATAACTATATTCATTATGAAAAAAATGCCCCTGGACCATCCATAACATGAATTCATTCAATTTAACAGACAATGGGGTCCTTGATTTTGAATTGCATTTCTTATTGATATTAGTTGTTGAATTCAGAAATAGGGAGTTCCTACTATCATTTTTGGCTAGCAAGCCTCCTCTTTTGATTCCAAACACACTTTTTGATACATTTATCATGAAATATAACACATGTGGCTAAACAACCTAATATATTAATTGAATCAAACAAGTATATACGCCATTAAAACTCCAAATCTATTTAAATTCATCAGCCAAAGGTGTCATTCATCATGTTTTGCATTTCATACAAATGTTTACTCGTTTTATTCCTAAATAATGAGAATTTCTAATCACTTAATGTTAATTAGGCTCCTCTTGTTGTTCCGAGGATTATTTTTCATGCAATAAACTTGAAATTAACTTTTGATTCTTTCTTAATAACTATATTCATTATGAAAAAATTGCCCCTCGACCATCCATAACATGAATTCATTCAATTTAACAAACAATGGTGTCCTTGATTTTGAATTGCATTTCTTATTGATATTAGTTGTTGAATTCAGAAATAGAGAGTTCCTGCCATCTTTTTTGGCTAGCAAGCCTCCTCTTTTGATTCCAAACACACTTTTTGATACATTTATCATAAAATATAACACATATGGCTAAACAACCTAGTATATTAATTGAATCAAACAAGTATATACACCAATAAAACTCCAAATCTATTTAAATCAATCATCCAAAGGTGCCATTAATCATGGCTTGCATTTCGTACAAATGTTAACTGGTTTAAATCCTAAATAATGACACATTCTAATCACATAATGTTAATTAGCCATCTCTTGTTTTTATCATGACTATTTTTCATGCAATAACATTGAAATTAACTTTTGAACCTTTCTTAATAACTATAATCATTCTGAAAAAAAATGCTCCTGGACCATCTATAATATGAATTCATTCAATTTAACAAACAATGGAGTCCTTGATTTTGAATTGCATTTCATATCGATATTAATTGTAGAATTCAAAAATAGAGAGTTCCTCCCATCATTTTTGGATACCTATCCTCCTATTTTAATTCCAAACACACTTTTTGATGCATTTAACATGAAATATAACACATGTGACTAAACAACCTAGTATATTAATTGAATCAAACAAGTATATACACCATTAAAACACCAAATCTATTTAAATCCATCAGCCAAAGGTGTCATCCATCATGGTTTACATTACGTACAAATGTTAACTGGTTTAATTCCTAAATAATTAGAATTTCTAATCACCTAATGTTAATTAGGCTCCTCTTGTTGTTCCGAGGATTATTTTTCATGCAATAACCTAGAAATTAACATTTGATTCTTTCTTAATAACTATATTCATTACGAAAAAACTGCCCCTGGACCATCCATAACATGAATTCTTTCAATTTAACAAACAATGGTGTCCTTGATTTTGAATTGCATTTCTTTTTGATATTAGTTGTTGAATTCAGAAATAGAGAGTTCCTCCCTCCCATTATTTTTGGATAGCAAGCCTCCTCTTTTGATTCCAAACACACTTTTTGATACATTTATCATGAAATATAACACATGTGGGTAAACACGTAAGTTTATTAATTGAATCAAACAAGTATATACACCAATAAAACTCTAAATCTATTTAAATCTATCATCCAAAGGAGCCATTCATCATGGTTTGCATTTCGCACAAATGTTAACTGGTTTAAATCCTAAATAATGTGACATTCTCGTCACATAATGTTAATTAGGCTTCTCTTGCTTTTGCCATGACTATTTTTCATGCAATAACATTGAAATTAACTTTTGAGCCTTTCTTAAGAACTATAATCTGATAAAAAATGCTCCTGGACCATCTATAAGATGAATTCATTTAATTTAAGAAACAATAGAGTCCTTCATTTTGAATTGCATTTCTTATCAATATTAATTGTAGAATTCAAAAATAGAGAGTTCCTCCCATCATTTTTGCCTACCAAGCCTCCTATTTTGATTCCAAACATACCTTTTCATGCATTGAACAAGAAATATAACACATGTGGCTAAACAACCTAGTATATTAATTGAATCAAACAAGTATATACGCCAATAAAACTTCAAATCTATTTAAATCAATCATCCATAGGTGCCATTAATCATGGCTTGCATTTTGCACAAATGTTAACTGGTTTAAATCCTAAATAATGACACATTCTAATCACATAATGTTAATTAGACATCTCTTGTTTTTATCATGACTATTTTTCATGCAATAACATTGAAATTAACTTTTGAGCCTTTCTTAATAACTATAATCATTCTAAAAAAAAAAAAGCCCCTGGACCATCTATAAGATGAATTCATTCAATTTTGGAAACAATGGAGTTCTCGATTTTGAATTGCATTTCGTATCGATATTAATTGTAGGATTCAAAAATAGAGACTTCCTCCCATCATTTTTGGATACCTAGCCTCCTATTTTGATTCCAAACACACTTTTTGATGCATTTAACATGAAATATAACACATGTGACTAAACAACCTAGTATATTAATTGAATCAAACAAGTATATACGCCATTAAAACTCCAAATCTATTTAAATCCATCAGCCAAAGTGTCATCCATCATGGTTTACATTTCGTACAAATGTTAAAGGGTTTAATTCCTAAATAATTAGAATTTCTAATCACCTAATGTTAATTAGGCTCCTCTTGTTGTTCTGAGGATTATTTTTCATGCAATAACCTTGAAATTAACATTTGATTCTTTCTTAATAACTATATTCATTACGAAAAAACTGCCCCTGGACCATCCATAACATGAATTCTTTCAATTTAACAAACAATGGTGTCCTTGATTTTGAATTGCATTTCTTATTGATATTAGTTGTTGAATTCAGAAATAGAGAGTTCCTCCCTCCCATTATTTTTGGATAGCAAGCCTCCTCTTTTGATTCCAAACACACTTTTTGATACATTTATCATGAAATATAACACATGTGGGTAAACACCTAAGTTTATTAATTGAATCAAACAAGTATATACACCAATAAAACTCTAAATCTATTTAAATCTATCATCCAAAGGAGCCATTCATCATGGTTTGCATTTCGCACAAATGTTAACCGGTTTAAATCCTAAATAATGTGACATTCTAGTCACATAATGTTAATTAGGCTTCTCTTGTTTTTGCCATGACTATTTTTCATGCAATAACATTGAAATTAACTTTTGAGCCTTTCTTAAGAACTATAATCTGATAAAAAATGCTCCTGGACCATCTATAAGATGAATTCATTCAATTTAAGAAACAATGGAGTCCTTGATTTTGAATTGCATTTCTTATCAATATTAATTGTAGAATTCAAAAATAGAGAGTTCCTCCCATCATTTTTGCCTACCAAGCCTCCTATTTTGATTCCAAACATACCTTTTCATGCATTGAACAAGAAATATAACACATGTGGCTAAACAACCTAGTATATTAATTGAATCAAACAAGTATATACGCCAATAAAACTCCAAATCTATTTAAATCAATCATCCAAAGGTGCCATTAATCATGGCTTGCATTTTGCACAAATGTTAACTGGTTTAAATCCTAAATAATGACACATTCTAATCACATAATGTTAATTAGGCATCTCTTGTTTTTATCATGACTAATTTTCATGCAATAACATTGAAATTAATTTTTGAGCCTTTCTAAATAACTATAATCATTCTGATAAAAAATGCTCCTGGACCATTTATAAGATGAATTCATTCAATTTAGGAAACAATGGAGTCCTTGATTTTGAATTGCATTTCGTATCGATATTAATTGTAGAATTCAAAAATAGAGAGTTCCTCCCATCATTTTTGGATACCTAGCCTCCTATTTTGATTCCAAACACACTTTTTGATGCATTTAACATGAAATATAACACATGTGACAAAAGAACCTAGTATATTAATTGAATCAAACAAGTATATACACCATTAAAACTCCAAATCTATTTAAATCCATCAGCCAAAGGTGTCATCCATCATGGTTTACATTTCGTACAAATGTTAACTGGTTTAATTCCTAAATAATTAGAATTTCTAATCACCTAATGTTAATTAGGCTCCTCTTGTTGTTCCGAGGATTGTTTTTCATGCAATAACCTTGAAATTAACATTTGATTCTTTCTTAATAACTATATTCATTACGAAAAAACTGCCCCTGGACCATCCATAACATCAATTCATTCAATTTAACAAACAATGGTGTCCTTGCCTTTGAATTGCATTTCTTATTGATATTAGCTGTTGAATTCAGAAATAGAGAGTTCCTCCCATTATTTTTGGATAGCAAGCCTCCTCTTTTGATTCCAAACACACTTTTTGATACATTTATCATGAAATATAACACATGTGGGTAAATACCTTAGTTTATTAATTGAATCAAACAAGTATATACACCAATAAAACTCTAAATCTATTTAAATATATCATCCAAAGGAGCCATTCATCATGGTTTGCATTTCGCACAAATGTTAACTGGTTTAAATCCTAAATAATGTGACATTCTAGTCACATAATGTTAAATAGGCTTCTCTTGTTTTTGCCATGACTATTTTTCATGCAATAGCATCGAAATTAACTTTTGAGCCTTTCTTACTAACTATAATCATTCTTAAAAAATGCTCCTGGACGATCTATAAGATGAATTCATTCAATTTAAGAGACAATGGAGTCCTTGATTTTGTATTGCATTTCTTATCGATATTAATTGTAGAATTCAAAAATAGAGAGTTCCTCCCATCATTTTTGCCTACCAAGCCTCCTATTTTGATTCCAAACATACCTTTTCATGCATTGAACAAGAAATAGAACACATGTGGCTAAATAACCTAGTATATTACTTGAATCAAACAAGTATATACACCATTAAAACACCAAATCTATTTAAATCCATTATCCAAAGGAGCCATTCATCATGGTTTGCATTTCGCACAAATGTTAACTGGTTTAAATCCTAAATAATGAGACATTCTAATCACCTAATGTTAATTAGGCTTCTCTTGTAATTACCATGACTATTTTTCATGCAATAACATTGAAATTAACTTTTGAGCCTTTCTTAATAACTATAATCATTCTAAAAAAAATGCTCCTGGACCATCTATAATACGAATTCATTCAATTTAACAAACAATGGAGTCCTTGATTTTGAATTGCATTTCGTATCGATATTAATTGTAAAATTCAAAAATAGAGAGTTCCTCCCATCATTTTTGGATACCTATCCTCCTATTTTGATTCCAAACACACTTTTTGATGCATTTAACATGAAATATAACACATGTGACTAAAGAACCTAGTATATTAATTGAATCAAACAAGTATATACACCATTAAAACACCAAATCTATTTAAATCCATCAGCCAAAGGTGTCATCCATCATGGTTTACATTTCGTACAACTGTTAACTGGTTGAATTCCTAAATAATTAGAATTTCTAATCACCTAATGTTAATTAGGCTCCTCTTGTTGTTCCGAAGATTATTTTTCATGCAATAACCTTGAAATTGACATTTGATTCTTTCTTAATAACTATATTCATTACGAAAAAACTGCCCCTGGACCATCCATAACATGAATTCATTCAATTTAACAAACAATGGTGTCCTTGACTTTGAATTGCTTTTCTTATTGATATTAGTTGTTGAATTCAGAAATAAAGAATTCCTCCCATTAGTTTTGGATAGCAAGCCTCCTCTTGTGATTCCAAACACACTTTTTGATACATTTATCATGAAATATAACACATGTGGGTAAACACCTAAGTTTATTAATTGAATCAAACAAGTATATACACCAATAAAACTCTAAATCTATTTAAATCTATCATCCAAAGGAGCCATTCATCATGGTTTGCATTTCGCACAAATGTTAACTGGTTTAAATCCTAAATAATGTGACATTCTAGTCACATAATGTTAATTAGGCTTCTCTTGTTTTTGCCATGACTATTTTTCATGCAATAACATTGAAATTAACTTTTGAGCCTTTCTTAATAACTATAATCTGATAAAAAATGCTCCTGGACCATCTATAAGGTGAATTCATTCAATTTAAGAAACAATGGAGTCCTTGATTTTGAATTGCATTTCTTATCAATATTAATTGTAGAATTCAAAAATAGAGAGTTCCTCCCATCATTTTTGCCTACCAAGCCTCCTATTTTGATTCCAAACATACCTTTTCATGCATTGAACAAGAAATAGAACACATGTGGCTAAATAACCTAGTATATTACTTGAATCAAACAAGTATATACACCATTAAAACACCAAATCTATTTAAATCCATTATCCAAAGGAGCCATTCACCATGGTTTGCATTTCGCACAAATGTTAACTAGTTTAAATCCTAAATAATGAGACATTCTAATCACCTAATGTTAATTAGGCTTCTCTTGTTTTTACCATGACTATTTTTCATGCAATAACATTGAAATTAACTTTTGAGCCTTTCTTAATAACTATAATCATTCTAAAAAAAATGCTCCTGGACCATCTATAATATGAATTCATTCAATTTAACAAACAATGGAGTCCTTGATTTTGAATTGCATTTCTTATCGATATTAATTGTAGAATTCAAAAATAGAGAGTTCCTCCCATCATTTTTGGCTACCAAGCCTCCTCTTTTGATTCCAAACACACTTTTTGATGCATTTAACATGAAATATAACACATGTGACAAAACAACCTAGTATATTAATTGAATCAAACAAGTATATACACCATTAAAACTCCAAATCTATTTAAATCCATCAGCCAAAGGTGTCATCCATCATGGTTTACATTTCGTACAAATGTTAACTGGTTTAATTCCTAAATAATTAGAATTTCTAATCACCGAATGTTAATTACGCTCCTCTTGTTGTTCCGAGGATTATTTTTCATGCAATAACCTTGAAATTAACATTTGATGCTTTCTTAATAACTATATTCATTACGAAAAAACTGCCCCTGGACCATCCATAACATGAATTCATTCAATTTAACAAACAATGGTGTCCTTGACTTGAATTGCATTTCTTATCGATATTAATTGTAGAATTGAAAAATAGAGAGTTCCTCCCATCATTTTTGGATACCTAGCCTCCTATTTTGATTCCAAACACACTTTTTGATGCTTTTAACATGAAATATAACACATGTGACTAAACAACCTAGTATATTAATTGAATCAAACAAGTATATACACCATTAAAACTCCCAATCTATTTAAATCCATCAGCCAAAGGTGTCATCCATCATGGTTTACATTTCGTACAAATGTTAACTGGTTTAATTCCTAAATAATTAGAATTTCTAATCACTTAATGTTAATTAGGCTCCTCTTGTTGTTCCGAGGATTATTTTTCATGCAATAACCTTGAAATTAACATTTGATTCTTTCTTAATAACTATATTCATTACGAAAAAAACTGCCCCTGGACCATCCATAACATGAATTCATTCAATTTAACAAACAATGGTGTCCTTGATTTTGAATTGCATTTCTTATTGATATTAGTTGTTGAATTCAGAAATAGAGAATTCCTCCCATTATTTTTGGATAGCAAGCCTCCTCTTTTGATTCCAAACACACTTTTTGATACATTTATCATGAAATATAACACATCTGGGTAAACACCTTAGTTTATTAATTGAATCAAACAAGTATATACACCAATAAAATTCTAAATCTATTTAAATCTATCATCCAAAGGAGCCATTCATCATGGTTTGCATTTCGCACAAATGTTAACTAGTTTAAATCCTAAATAATGTGACATTCTAGTCACATAATTTTAATTAGACTTCTCTTGTTTTTGCCATGACTATTTTTCATGCAATAACATTGAAATTAACTTTTCAGCCTTTCTTAATAACTATAATCATTCTGAAAAAAAATGCTCCTCGACCATCTATAAGATGAAATCATTCAATTTAAGAAACAATGGAGTCCTTGATTTTGAATTGCATTTCTTGTCGATATTAATTGGAGAATTCAAAAATAGAGAGTTCCTCCCATCATTTTTGGCTGCCAAGCCTCCTATTTTGATTCCAAACACACTTTTTGATGAATTTAACATCAAATATAACACATGTGGCTAAACAACCTAGTATATTAATTGAATCAAACATGTATATACAGCATTAAAACTCCAAATCTATTTAAATCCATCAACCAAAAGGGTCATTCATCATGGTTTGCATTTCGTACAAATGTTAACTCGTTTAATTCTTAAATAATGAGAATTTCGAATCACCTAATATTAATTACGCTCCTCTTGTTGTTTCGAGGATTATTTTTCATGCAATAACCTTGAAATTGACTTTTGATTCTTTCTTAATAACTATATTCATTATGAAAAAAATGCCCTTGGACCATCCATAACATGAATTCATTCAATTTAACAGACAATGGAGTCCTTGATTTTGAATTGCATTTCTTATTGATATTAGTTGTTGAATTCAGAAATAGGGAGTTCCTACTATCATTTTTGGATAGCAAGCCTCCTCTTTTGATTCCAAACACACTTTTTGATACATTTATCATGAAATATAACACATGTGGCTAAACAACCTAGTATATTAATTGAATTAAACAAGTAGATACAGCATTAAAACTCCAAATCTATTTAAATCCATTAGCCAAAGGTGTCAATCATAATGGTTTGCATTTCGCACAAATGTTAACTGGTTTAATTCCTAAATAATGAGAATTTCTAATCACCTAATGTTAATTAGGTTTGTCTTGTTGTTCCCAGGACTATTTTTCATGCAATAACCTTTAAATTAACTTTTGATTCTTTCTTAATAACTATATTCATTATGAAAAAAATGCCCCTGGACCATCCATAACATGAATTCATTCAATTTAACAGACAATGGAGTCCTTGATTTTGAATTGCATTTCTTATTGATATTAGTTGTTGAATTCAGAAATAGGGAGTTCCTACTATCATTTTTGGATAGCGAGCCTCCTCTTTTGATTCCAAACACACTTTTTGATACATTTATCATGAAATATAACACATGTGGCTAAACAACCTAGTATATTAATTGAATCAAACAAGTATATACACCATTAAAACTCCAAATCTATTTAAATTCATCAGCCAAAGGTGTCATTCATCATGTTTTGCATTTCGTACAAATGTTTACTCATTTTATTCCTAAATAATGAGAATTTCTAATCACTTAATGTTAATTAGGCTCCTCTTGTCGTTCCGAGGATTATTTTTCATGCAATAAACTTGAAATTAACTTTTGATTCTTTGTTAATAACTATATTCATTATGAAAAAATTGCCCCTCGACCATCCATAACATGAATTCATTAAATTTAACAAACAATGGTGTCCTTGATTTTGAATTGCATTTCTTATTGATATTAGTTGTTGAATTCAGAAATAGAGAGTTCCTCCCATCTTTTTTGGCTAGCAAGCCTCCTCTTTTGATTCCAAACACACTTTTTGATACATTTATCATAAAATATAACACATATGGCTAAACAACCTAGTATATTAATTGAATCAAACAAGTAGATACACCAATAAAACTCCAAATCTATTTAAATCAATCATCCAAAGGTGCCATTAATCATGGCTTGCCATTTGCACAAATGTTAACTGGTTTAAATCCTAAATAATGACACATTCTAATCACATATTGTTACTTAGGCATCTCTTGTTTTTATCATGACTATTTTTCATGCAATAACATTGAAATTAACTTTTGAGCCTTTCTTAATAACTATAGTCATTCTAGAAAGAAGGGCTCCTGGACCATCTATAATATGAATTCATTCAATTTAACAAACAATGGAGTCCTTGGTTTTGAATTGCATTTCTTATCGATATTAATTGTAGAATTCAAAAATAGAGAGTTCCTCCCATCATTTTTGGATACCTATCCTCCTATTTTGATTCCAAACACACTTTTTGATGCATTTAACATGAAATATAACACATGTGACTAAACAACCTAGTATATTAATTGAATCAAACAAGTATATACACCATTAAAACTCCAAATCTATTTAAATCCATCAGCCAATGGTGTCATCCATCATGGTTTACATTTCGTACAAATGTTAACTGGTTTAATTCCTAAATAATTAGAATTTCTAATCACCTAATGTTAATTAGGCTCCTCTTGTTGTTCCGAGGATTATTTTTCATGCAATAACCTTGAAATTAACATTTGATTCTTTCTTAATAACTATATTCATTACGAAAAAACTGCCCCTGGACCATCCATAACATGAATTCATTCAATTTAACAAACAATGGTGTCCTTGATTTTGAATTGCATTTCTTATTGATATTAGTTGTTGAATTCAGAAATAGAGAGTTCCTCCCATTATTTTTGGATAGCAAGCCTCCTCTTTTGATTCCAAACACACTTTTTGATACATTTATCATGAAATATAATACATGTGGGTAAACACCTCAGTTTATTAATTGAATCAAACAAGTATATACACCAATAAAACTCTAAATCTATTTAAATCTATCATCCAAAGGAGCCATTCATCATGGTTTGCATTTCGCACAAATGTTAACTGGTTTAAATCCTAAATAATGTGACATTCTAGTCACATAATGTTAATTACGCTTCTCTTGTTTTTGCCATGACTATTTTTCATGCAGTAACATTGAAATTAATTTTTGAGCCTTTCTTAATAACTATAATCTGATAAAAAATGCTCCTGGACCATCTATAAGATGAATTCATTCAATTTAAGAAACAATGGAGTCCTTGATTTTGAATTGCATTTCTTATCAATATTAATTGTAGAATTCAAAAATAGAGAGTTCCTCCCATCATTTTTGCCTACCAAGCCACCTATTTTGATTCCACACATTCCTTTTCATGCATTGAACATGAAATATAACACATGTGGCTAAATAACCTAGTATATTACTTGAATCAAACAAGTATATACACCATTAAAACTCCAAATCTATTTAAATCCATCATCCAAAGGAGCCATTCATCATGGTTTGCATTTCGCACAAATGTTAACTGGTTTAAATCCTAAATAATAAGACATTCTAATCACCTAATGTTAATTAAGCTTCTCTTGTTTTTACCGTGACTATGTTTCATGCAATAACATTGAAATTAACTTTTGAGCCTTTCTTAATAACTATAATCATTCTAAAAAAAAGTGCTCCTGGACCATCTATAATATGAATTCATTCAATTGAACAAACAATGGAGTCCTTGGTTTTGAATTGCATTTCTTATCGATATTAATTGTAGAATTCAAAAATAGAGAGTTCATCCCATCATTTTTGGCTACCAAGCCTCCTATTTTGATTCCAAACACACTTTTTGATGCATTTAACATGAAATATAACACATGTGGCTAAACAACCTAGTATATTAATTGAATCAAAGAAGTAGATACAGGATTAAAACTCCAAGTCAATTTAAATCCATCAGCCAAAGGTGTCATTCATCATGGTTTGCATTTTGTACAAATGTTAACTGGTTTAATTCCTAAATAATGAGAATTTCTAATCACCTAATGTTAATTAGGTTGGTCTTGTTATTCCAAGGACTATTTTTCATGCAATAACATTGAAATTAACTTTTGAGCCTTTCTTAATAACTATAATCATTCTGAAAAAAATGCTCCTGGACCATCTATAAGATGTAATCATTCAATTTAAGAAACAATGGAGTCCTTGATTTTGAATTGCATTTCTTATCGATATTAATTGGAGAATTCAAAAATAGAGAGTTCCTCCCATCATTTTTGGCTACCAAGCCTCCTATTTTGATTCCAAACACACTTTTTGATGCATTTAACATGAAATATAACACATGTGGCTAAACAACCTAGTATATTAATTGAATCAAACAAGTATATACAGCATTAAAACTCCAAATCTATTTAAATCCATCAGCCAAAGGGGTCATTCATCATGGTTTGCATTTCGTACAAATTTTAACTCGTTTAATTCTTAAATAATGAGAATTTCGAATCACCTAATATTAATTAGGCTCCTCTTGTTGTTTCGAGGATTATTTTTCATGCAATAACCTCGAAATTAACTTTTGATTCTTTCTTAATAACAATATTCATTATGAAAAAAATGCTCCTGGACCATCCATAACATGAATTCATTCAATTTAACAGACAATGGAGTCCTTGATTTTGAATTGCATTTCTTATTGATATTAGTTGTTGAATTCAGAAATAGGGAGTTCCTACTATCATTTTTGGATAGCAAGCCTCCTCTTTTGATTCCAAACACACTTTTTGATACATTTATCATGAAATATAACACATGTGGCTAAACAACCTAGTATATTAATTAAATCAAACAAGTATATACACCATTAAAACTCCAAATCTATTCAAATTCATCAGCCAAAGGTGTCATTCATCATGTTTTGCATTTCGTACAAATGTTTACTCGTTTTATTCCTAAATAATGAGAATTTCTAATCACTTAATGTTAATTAGGCTCCTCTTGTTGTTCCGAGGAATATTTTTCATGCAATAAACTTGAAATTAACTTTTGATTCTTTCTGAATAACTATATTCATTATGAAAAAATTGCCCCTCGACCATCCATAACATGAATTCATTCAATTTAACAAACAATGGTGTCCTTGATTTTGAATTGCATTTCTTATTGATATTAGTTGTTGAATTCAGAAATAGAGAGTTCCTCCCATCTTTTTTGGCTAGCAAGCCTCCTCTTTTGATTCCAAACACACTTTTTGATACATTTATCATAAAATATAACACATATGGCTAAACATCCTAGTATATTAATTGAATCAAACAAGTATATGCACCAATAAAACTCCAAATCTATTTAAATCAATCATCCAAAGGTGCCATTAATCATGACTTGCCATTTGCACAAATGTTAACTGGTTTAAATCCTAAATAATGACACATTCTAATCACATATTGTTAATTAGGCATCTCTTGTTTTTATCATGACTATTTTTCATGCAATAACATTGAAATTAACTTTTGAGCCTTTCTTAATCACTATAATCATTCTAAAAAAAAGTGCTCCTGGACGATCTATAATATGAATTCATTCAATTTAACAAACAATGGAGTCCTTGGTTTTGAATTGCATTTCTTATCGATATTAATTGTAGAATTCAAAAATAGAGAGTTCTTCCCATCATTTTTGGATACCTATCCTCCTATTTTGATTCCAAACACACTTTTTGATGCATTTAACATGAAATATAACACATGTGACTAAACAACCTAGTAGATTAATTGAATCAAACAAGTATATACACCATTAAAACTCCAAATCTATTTAAATCCATCAGCCAATGCTGTCATCCATCATGGTTTACATTTCGTACAAATGTTAACTGGTTTAATTCCTAAATAATTAGAATTTCTAATCACCTAATGTTAATTAGGCTCCTCTTGTTGTTCCGAGGATTATTTTTCATGCAATAACCTTGAAATTAACTTTCTTAATAACTATATTCATTACGAAAAAACTGCCCCTGGACCATCCATAACATGAATTCATTCAATTTAACAAACAATGGTGTCCTTGAATTTGAATTGCATTTCTTATTGATATTAGTTGTTGAATTCAGAAATAGAAAGTTCCTCCCATTATTTTTGGATAGCAAGCCTCCTCTTTTGATTCCAAACACACTTTTTGATACATTTATCATGAAATATAACACATGTGGGTAAACACCTTTGTTTATTAATTGAATCAAACAAGTATATACACCAATAAAACTCTAAATCTATTTAAATCTATCATCCAAAGGAGCCATTCATCATGGTTTGAATTTCGCACAAATGTTAACTGGTTTAAATCCTAAATAATGTGACATTCTAGTCACATAATGTTAATTAGGCTTCTCTTGTTTTTGCCATGACTATTTTTCAAGCAGTAACATTGAAATTAACCTTTGAGCCTTTCTTAATAACTATAATCTGATAAAAAATGCTCCTGGACCATCTATAAGATGAATTCATTCAATTTAAGAAACAATGGAGTCCTTGATTTTGAATTGCATTTCTTATCAATATTAATTTTAGAATTCAAAAATAGAGAGTTCCTCCCATCATTTTTGCCTACCAAGCCTCCTATTTTGATTCCACACATTCCTTTTCATGCATTGAACATGAAATATAAAACATGTGGCTAAATAACCTAGTATATTACTTGAATCAAACAAGTATATACACCATTAAAACTCCAAATCTATTTAAATCCATCATCCGAAGGAGCCATTCATCATGGTTTGCATTTCGCACAAATGTTAACTGGTTTAAATCCTAAATAATAAGACATTCTAATCACCTAATGTTAATTAGGCTTCTCTTGTTTTTACCGTGAATATTTTTCATGCAATAACATTGAAATTAACTTTTGAGCCTTTCTTAATAACTATAATCATTCTAAAACAAAATGCTGCTGGACCATCTATAATATGAATTCATTCAATTTAACAAACAACGGAGTCCTTGATTCAAAAATAGAGAGTTCCTCCCATCATTTTTGGCTACCAAGCCTCCTATTTTTATTCCAAACACACTTTTTGATGCATTTAACATGAAATATAACACATGTGGCTAAACAACCTAGTATATTAATTGAATCAAACAAGTAGATACAGCATTAAACTCCAAATCAATTTAAATCCATCAGCCAAAGGTGTCATTCATCATGGTTTGCATTTTGTACAAACGTTAACTGCTTTAATTCCTAAATAATGAGAATTTCTAACCACCTAATGTTAATTAGGTTGGTCTTGTTGTTCCCAGGACTATTTTTCATGTAATAACTTTGAAATTAACATTTGATTCTTTCTTAATAACTATATTCATTATGAAAAAATTGCCCCTCGACCATCCATAACATGAATTCATTAAATTTAACAAACAATGGTGTCCTTGATTTTGAATTGCATTTCTTATTGATATTAGTTGTTGAATTCAGAAATAGAGAGTTCCTCCCATCTTTTTTGGCTAGCAAGCCTCCTCTTTTGGTTCCAAACACACTTTTTGATACATTTATCATAAAATATAACACATATGGCTAAACAACCTAGTATATTAATTGAATCAAACAAGTATATACACCAATAAAACTCCAAATCTATTTAAATCAATCATCCAAAGGTGCCATTAATCATGGCTTGCATTTCGCACAAATGTTAACTGATTTAAATCCTAAATAATGACACATTCTAATCACATAATGTTAATTAGGCATCTCTTGTTTTTATCATGACTATTTTTCATGCAATAACATTGAAATTATCTTTTGAGCCTTTCTTAATAACTATAATCATTCTGAAAAAAAAAAATGCTCCTGGACCATTTATAAGATGAATTCATTCAATTTAACAAACAATGGAGTCCTTGATTTTGAATTGCATTTCGTATCGATATTAATTGTAGAATTCAAAAATAGAGAGTTCCTCCCATCATTTTTGGATACCTAGCCTCCTATTTTGATTCCAAACACACTTTTTGATGCATTTAACATGAAATATAACACATGTGACTAAACAACCTAGTATATTAATTGAATCAAACAAGTATATACACCATTAAAACTCCAAATCTATTTATATCCATCAGCCAAAGGTGTCATCCATCATGGTTTACATTTCGTACAAATGTTAACTGGTTGAATTCCTAAATAATTAGAATTTCTAATCACCTAATGTTAATTAGGCTCCTCTTGTTGTTCTGAGGATTATTTTTCATGCAACAACCTTGAAATTAACATTTGATTCTTTCTTAATAACTATATTCATTATGAAAAAATTGCCCCTCGACCATCCATAATATGAATTCATTCAATTTAACAAACAATGGTGTCCTTGATTTTGAATTGCATTTCTTATTGATATTAGTTGTTGAATTCAGAAATAGAGAGTTCCTCCCATCTTTTTTGGCTAGCAAGCCTCCTCTTTTGGTTCCAAACACACTTTTTGATACATTTATCATAAAATATAACACATATGGCTAAACAACCTAGTATATTAATTGAATCAAACAAGTATATACACCAATAAAACTCCAAATCTATTTAAATCAATCATCCAAAGGTGCCATTAATCATGGCTTGCATTTCGCACAAATGTTAACTGATTTAAATCCTAAATAATGACACATTCTAATCACATAATGTTAATTAGGCATCTCTTGTTTTTATCATGACTATTTTTCATGCAATAACATTGAAATTATCTTTTGAGCCTTTCTTAATAACTATAATCATTCTGAAAAAAAAAGCTCCTGGACCATCTATAAGATGAATTCATTCAATTTAACAAACAATGGAGTCCTTGATTTTGAATTGCATTTCTTATCAATATTAGTTGTAGAATTCAAAAATAGAGAGTTCCTCCCATCATTTTTGGATACCTAGCCTCCTATTTTGATTCCAAACACACTTTTTGATGCATTTAACATGAAATATAACACATGTGACAAAAGAACCTAGTATATTAATTGAATCAAACAAGTGTATACACCATTAAAACTCCAAATCTATTTATATCCATCAGCCAAAGGTGTCATCTATCAAATTTCGTACAAATGTTAACTAGTTTAATTCCTAAATAATTAGAATTTCTAATCACCTAATGTTAATTAGGCTCCTCTTGTTGTTCCGAGGATTATTTTTCATGCAATAACCTTGAAATTAACATTTGATTCTTTCTTAATAACTATATTCATTCTACGAAAAAAAAATGCCCCTGGACCATCCATAATATGAACTCATTCAATTTAACAAACAATGGTGTCCTTGATTTTGAATTGCATTTCTTATTGATATTAGTTGTTGAATTCAGAAATAGAGAGTTGCGCCCATTATTTTTGGATAGCAAGCCTCCTCTTTTGATTCCAAACACACTTTTTGATACATTTATCATGAAATATAACACATGTGGGTAAACACCTTAGTTTATTAATTGAATCAAACAAGTATATACACCAATAAAACTCTAAATCTATTTAAATCTATCATCCAAAGGAGCCATTCATCATGGTTTGCATTTCGCACAAATGTTAACTAGTTTAATTCCTAAATAATGTGACATTCTAGTCACATAATGTTAATTAGGCTTCTCTTGTTTTTGCCATGACTATTTTTCATGCAATAACATTGAAATTAACTTTTGAGCCTTTCTTAATAACTATAATCATTCGGAAAAAAAATGCTCCTAGACCATCTATAAGATGAATTCATTCAATTTAAGAAACAATGGAGTCCTTGATTTTGAATTGCATTTCTTATCAATATTAATTGTAGAAATTCAAAAATAGAGAGTTCCTCCCATCATTTTTGGCCTACCAAGCCTCCTATTTTGATTCCACACACACCTTTTTGATGCATTTAACATGAAATATAACACATGTGGCTAAATAACCTAGTATATTACTTGAATCAAACAAGTATATACACCATTAAAACTCCAAATCTATTTAAATCCATCATCCAAAGGAGCCATTCATCATGGTTTGCATTTCGCACAAATGTTAACTAGTTTAAATCCTAAATAATAAGACATTCTAATCACCTAATGTTAATTAGGCTTCTCTTGTTTTTACCGTGACTATTTTTCATGCAATAACATTGAAATTAACTTTTGAGCCTTTCTTAATAACTATAATCATTCTAAAAAAAAATGCTCCTGCACCATCTATAATATGAATTCATTCAATTTAACAAACAATGGAGTCCTTGATTTTGAATTGCATTTCTTATCGATATTAATTGTAGAATTCAAAAATAGAGAGTTCCTCCCATCATTTTTGGATACCAAGCCTCCTATTTTGATTCCAAACACACTTTTTGATGCATTTAACATGAAATATAACACATGTGGCTAAACAACCTAGTATATTAATTGAATCAAACAAGTATATACACCATTAAAACTCCAAATCTATTTAAATCCATCATCCAAAGGAGTTATTCATCATGGTTTGCATTTTGTACAAATGTTAACTGGTTTAAATCCTAAATAATGAGAATTTCTAATCATGTAATGTTAATTAGGCTTCTCTTGTTTTTTGACTAGGACTATTTTTCATGCAATAACATTGAAATTAACTTTTGAGCCTTTCTTAATAACTATAATCATTCTAAAAAAAATGCTCCTGGACCATCTATAAGATGTAATCATTGAATTTAACAAACAATGGAGTCCTTGATTTTGAATTGCATTTCGTATCTATATTAATTGTAGAAATTCAAAAATAGAGAGTTCCTCCCATCATTTTTGGCTACCTAGCCTCCTATTTTGATTCCAAACACACTTTTTTGATGCATTTAACATGAAATATAACACATGTGGCTAAACAACCTAGTATATTAATTGAATCAAACAAGTATATACACCATTAAAACTCCAAATCTATTTAAATCCATCAGCCAAAGGTGTCATTCATCATGGTTTTGCATTTCGTACAAATGTTAACTGGTTTAAATCCTAAATAATGAGACATTCTAATCACCTAATGTTAATTAGGCTCCTCTTGTTTTTTCGATGACTATTTTTCATGCAATAACATTGAAATTAACTTTTGATTCCTTTCTTAATAACTATATTCATTTTGAAAAAAAAATGCTCCCTGGACCATCCATAACATGAATTCATTCAATTTAACAACAATGGAGTCCTTGATTTTGAATTGCATTTCTTATTGATATTAGTTGTTGAATTCAAAAATAGGGAGTTCCTCCCATTTTTTTTGGCTACCAAGCTCCTCTTTTGATTCCAAACACACTTTTTGATGCATTTAACATGAAATATAACACATGTGGCTAAACAACCTAGTATATTAATTGAATCAAACAAGTATATACACCAATAAAACTCCAATTCTATTTAAATCCATCATCCAAAGGAGCCATTCATCATGGTTTGCATTTCACACAAATGTTAACTGGTTTAAATCCTAAATAATGAGACATTCTAATCATGTAATGTTAATTAGGCTTCTCTTGTTTTTACCATGACTATTTTTCATGCAATAACATTGAAATTAACTTTTGAGCCTTTCTTAATAACTATAATCATTCTGAAAAAAAAATGCTCCTGGACCATCTATAAGATGAATTCATTCAATTTAACAAACAATGGAGTCCTTGATTTTGAATTGCATTTCTTATCGATATTAATTGTAGAATTCAAAAATAGAGAGTTCCTCCCATCATTTTTGGCTACCAAGCTCCTATTTTGATTCCAAACACACTTTTTTGATGCATTTAACATGAAATATAACACATGTGGCCAAACAACCTAGTATATTAATTTGAATCAAACAAGTATATACACACATTAAAACTCCAAATTCTATTTAAATCCATCATCCAAAGGTGTCATTCATCATGGTTTGCATTTCATGTACAAAATGTTAACTGGTTTAAATCCTAAATAATGAGACATTCTAATCACCTAATGTTAATTAGGCTTCTCTTGTTTTTACCATGACTATTTTTCATGCAATAACATTGAAATTAAAATTTGAGCCTTTCTTAATAACTATAATCATTCTAAAAAAAATGCTCCTGGACCATCTATAAGATGAATTCATTCAATTTAACAAACAATGGAGTCCTTGATTTTGAATTGCATTTCATATCGATATTAATTGTAGAATTCAAAAATAGAGAGTTCCTCCCATCATTTTTGGCTACCAAGCTCTAATTTTGATTCCAAACACACTTTTTGATGCATTTAACATGAAATATAACACATGTGGCTAAACAACCTAGTATATTAATTGAATCAAACAAATATATACACCAATAAAACTCCAATTCTATTTAAATCCATCATCCAAAGGAGCCATTCATCATGGTTTGCATTTCGCACAAATGTTAACTGGTTTAAATCCTAAATAATCAGACATTCTAATCATGTAATGTTAATTAGGCTTCTCTTGTTTTTACCATGACTATTTTTCATGCAATAACATTGAAATTAACTTTTGAGCCTTTCTTAATAACTATAATCATTCTAAAAAAAATGCTCTTGGACCATCTATAAGATGAATTCATTCAATTTAACAAACAATGGAGTCCTTGATTTTGAATTGCATTTCATATCGATATTAATTGTAGAATTCAAAAATAGAGAGTTCCTCCCATCATTTTTGGCTACCAAGCTCCTATTTTGATTCCAAACACACTTTTTGATGCATTTAACATGAAATATAACACATGTGGCTAAACAACCTAGTATATTAATTGAATCAAACAAGTATATACACCAATAAAACTCCAATTCTATTTAAATCCATCATCCAAAGGAGCCATTCATCATGGTTTGCATTTCGCACAAATGTTAACTGGTTTAAATCCTAAATAATGAGACATTCTAATCATGTAATGTTAATTAGGCTTCTCTTGTTTTTACCATGACTATTTTTCATGCAATAACATTGAAATTAACTTTTGAGCCTTTCTTAATAACTATAATCATTCTGAAAAAAAAATGCTCCTGGACCATCTATAAGATGAATTCATTCAATTTAACAAACAATGGAGTCCTTGATTTTGAATTGCATTTCATATCGATATTAATTGTAGAATTCAAAAATAGAGAGTTCCTCCCATCATTTTTGGCTACCAAGCTCCTATTTTGATTCCAAACACACTTTTTGATGCATTTTAACATGAAATATAACACATGTGGCAAAACAACCTAGTATATTAATTGAATCAAACAAGTATATACACCAATAAAACTCCAATTCTATTTAAATCCATCATCCAAAGGAGCCATTCATCATGGTTTGCATTTCGCACAAATGTTAACTGGTTTAAATCCTAAATAATGAGACATTCTAATCATGTAATGTTAATTAGGCTTCTCTTGTTTTTACCATGACTATTTTTTTCATGCAATAACATTGAAATTAACTTTTTGAGCCTTTCTTAATAACTATAATCATTCTGAAAAAAAAATGCTCCTGGACCATTTATAAGATGAATTCATTCAATTTAACAAACAATGGAGTCCTTGATTTTGAATTGCATTTCTTATCGATATTAATTGTAGAATTCAAAAATAGAGAGAGTTCCTCCCATCATTTTTTTGCTACCAAGCTCCTCCTATTTTGATTCCAAACACACACTTTTTTGATGCATTTAACATGAAATATAACACATGTGGCTAAAAACAACCTAGTATATTAATTGAATCAAACAAGTATATACACCATTAAAACTCCAATTCTATTTAAATCCATCATCCAAAGGTATCATTCATCATGGTTTGCATTTCGCACAAATGTTAACTGGTTTAAATCCTAAATAATGAGACATTCTAATCACCTAATGTTAATTAGGCTTCTCTTGTTTTTACCATGACTATTTTTCATGCAATAACATTGAAATTAACTTTTGAGCCTTTCTTAATAACTATAATCATTCTGAAAAAAAAAATGCTCCTGGACCATCTATAAGATGAATTCATTCAATTTAACAAACAATGGAGTCCTTGATTTTGAATTGCATTTCTTATCGATATTAATTGTAGAATTCAAAAATAGAGAGTTCCTCCCATCATTTTTGGCTACCAAGCTCCTATTTTGATTCCAAACACACTTTTTGATGCATTTAACATGAAATATAACACATGTGGCTAAACAACCTAGTATATTAATTGAATCAAACAAGTATATACACCAATAAAACTCCAATTCTATTTAAATCCATCATCCAAAGGAGCCATTCATCATGGTTTGCATTTTGCACAAATGTTAACTGGTTTAAATCCTAAATAATGAGACATTCTAATCATGTAATGTTAATTAGGCTTCTCTTGTTTTTACCATGACTATTTTTCATGCAATAACATTGAAATTAACTTTTGAGCCTTTCTTAATAACTATAATCATTCTGAAAAAAAATGCTCCTGGACCATTTATAAGATGAATTCATTCAATTTAACAAACAATGGAGTCCTTGATTTTGAATTGCATTTCATATCGATATTAATTGTAGAATTCAAAAATAGAGAGTTCCTCCCATCATTTTTGGCTACCAAGCTCCTATTTTGATTCCAAACACACTTTTTGATGCATTTAACATGAAATATAACACATGTGGTTAAACAACCTAGTATATTAATTGAATCAAACAAGTATATACACCAATAAAACTCCAATTCTATTTAAATCCATCATCCAAAGGAGCCATTCATCATGGTTTGCATTTCGCACAAATGTTAACTGGTTTAAATCCTAAATAATCAGACATTCTAATCATGTAATGTTAATTAGGCTTCTCTTTGTTTTTACCATGACTATTTTTTCATGCAATAACATTGAAATTAACTTTTGAGCCTTTCTTAATAACTATAATCATTCTGAAAAAAAAAATGCTCCTGGACCATCTATAAGATGAATTCATTCAATTTAACAAACAATGGAGTCCTTGATTTTGAATTGCATTTCATATCGATATTAATTGTAGAATTCAAAAATAGAGAGTTCCTCCCATCATTTTTGGCTACCAAGCTCCAATTTTGATTCCAAACACACTTTTTTGATGCATTTAACATGAAATATAACACATGTGGCTAAACAACCTAGTATATTAATTGAATCAAACAAGTATATATACACCAATAAAACTCCAATTCTATTTAAATCCATCATCCAAAGGAGCCATTCATCATGGTTTGCATTTCGCACAAATGTTAACTGGTTTAAATCCTAAATAATGAGCATTCTAATCTAATCATGTAATGTTAATTAGGCTTCTCTTGTTTTTACCATGACTATATTTTTCATGCAATAACATTGAAATTAACTTTTGAGCCTTTCTTAATAACTATAATCATTCTGAAAAAAAAATGCTCTCCTGGACCATTTATAAGATGAATTCATTCAATTTAACAAACAATGGAGTCCTTGATTTTGAATTGCATTTCATATCGATATTAATTGTAGAATTCAAAAATAGAGAGTTCCTCCCATCATTTTTGGCTACCAAGCTCCAATTTTGATTCCAAACACACTTTTTGATGCATTAAACATGAAATATAACACATGTGGCTAAACAACCTAGTATATTAATTGAATCAAACAAGTATATACACCAATAAAACTCCAATTCTATTTAAATCCATCATCCAAAGGAGCCATTCATCATGGTTTGCATTTCGCACAAATGTTAACTGGTTTAAATCCTAAATAATGAGACATTCTAATCATCATGTAATGTTAATTAGGCTTCTCTTGTTTTTTTTACCATGACTATTTTTCATGCAATAACATTGAAATTAACTTTTGAGCCTTTCTTAATAACTATAATCATTCTATTCTAAAAAAAAATGCTCCTGGACCATTTATAAGATGAATTCATTCAATTTAACAAACAATGGAGTCCTTGATTTTGAATTGCATTTCATATCTGATATTAATTGTACAATTCAAAAAATAGAGAGTTTCCTCCCATCATTTTTGGCTACCAAGCTCCTATTTTGATTCCAAACACACTTTTTTTTTGCATTTAAACATGAAATATAAACACATGTGGCTAAACAACCTAGTATATTAATTGAATCAAACAAGTATATACACCAATAAAACTCCAATTCTATTTAAATCCATCATCCAAAGGAGCCATTCATCATGGTTTGCATTTCGCACAAATGTTAACTGGTTTAAAATCCTCCTAAAAATAATGAGACATTCTAATCATGTAATGTTAATTAGGCTTCTCTTGTTTTTACCATGACTATTTTTCATGCAATAACATTGAAATTAACTTTTGAGCCTTTCTTAATAACTATAATCATTCTAAAAAAAAAAAAAAAAGCTCCTGGACCATCTATAAGATGAATTCATTCAATTTAACAAACAATGGAGTCCTTGATTTTGAATTGCATTTCATATCGATATTAATTGTAGAATTCAAAAAATAGAGAGTTCCTCCCATCATTTTTGGCTACCAAGCTCCTATTTTGATTCCAAACACACACTTTTTTGATGCATTTAACATGAAATATAACACATGTGCCAAAACAACCTAGTATATTAATTGAATCAAACAAGTATATACACCAATAAAAAACTCCAATTCTATTTAAAAATCATCATCCAAAGGGAGCCATTCATCATGGTTTGCATTTCGCACAAATGTTAAACTGGTTTAAATCCTAAATAATGAGACATTCTAATCACCTAATGTTAATTAGGCTTCTCTTGTTTTTACCATGACTATTTTTCATGCAATAACATTGAAATTAACTTTTGAGCCTTTCTTAATAACTATAATCATTCTGAAAAAAAAAATGCTCCTGGACCATCTATAAGATGAATTCATTCAATTTAACAAACAATGGAGTCCTTGATTTTGAATTGCATTTCTTATTGATATTAATTGTAGAATTCAAAAAAATAGAGAGTTCCTCCATCATTTTTGGCTACCAAGCTCCTATTTTGATTCCAAACACACACTTTTGATGCATTTAACATGAAATATAACACACATGTGGCTAAACAACCTAGTATATTATTATTGAATCAAACAAGTATATACACCAATAAAACTCCAATTCTATTTAAATCCATCATCCAAAGGAGCCATTCATCATGGTTTGCATTTTGCACAAATGTTAACTGGTTTTTTAAAATCCTAAATAATGAGACATTCTAATCATGTAATGTTAATTAGGCTTCTCTTGTTTTTACCATGACTATTTTTCATGCAATAACATTGAAATTAACTTTTGAGCCTTTCTTAATAACTATAATCATTCTAAAAAAAATGCTCCTGGACCATCTATAAGATGAATTCATTCAATTTAACAAACAATGGAGTCCTTGATTTTGAATTGCATTTCTTATCGATATTAATTGTAGAATTCAAAAATAGAGAGTTCCTCCCATCATTTTTGGCTACCAAGCTCCTATTTTGATTCCAAACACACTTTTTGATGCATTTAAAATGAAATATAACACATGTGGCTAAACAACCTAGTATATTAATTGAATCAAACAAGTATATACACCAATAAAACTCCAATTCTATTGAAATCCATCATCCAAAGGAGCCATTCATCATGGTTTGCATTTTGCACAAATGTTAACTGGTTTAAATCCTAAATAATGATACATTCTAATCATGTAATGTTAATTAGGCTTCTCTTGTTTTTACCATGACTATTTTTCATGCAAAAACATTGAAATTAACTTTTGAGCCTTTCATAATAACTATAATCATTCTGAAAAAAAATGCTCCTGGACCATTTATAAGATGAATTCATTCAATTTAACAAACAATGGAGTCCTTGATTTTGAATTGCATTTCTTATCGATATTAATTGTAGAATTCAAAAATAGAGAGTTCCTCCCATCATTTTTGGCTACCAAGTTCCAATTTTGATTCCAAACACACTTTTTGATGCATTAAACATGAAATATAACACATGTGGCTAAACAACCTAGTATAGTAATTGAATCAAACAAGTATATACACCAATAAAACTCCAATTCTATTTAAATCCATCATCCAAAGGAGCCATTCATCATGGTTTGCATTTCGCACAAATGTTAACTGGTTTAAATCCTAAATAATCAGACATTCTAATCATGTAATGTTAATTAGGCTTCTCTTGTTTTTACCATGACTATTTTTCATGCAATAACATTGAAATTAACTTTTGAGCCTTTCTTAATAACTATAATCATTCTAAAAAAAATGCTCTTGGACCATTTATCAGATGAATTCATTCAATTTAACAAACAATGGAGTCCTTGATTTTGAATTGCATTTGATATTGATATTAATTGGACAATTGAAAAATAGAGAGTTCCTCCCATCATTTTTGGTTACCACGCTCCTATTTTGATTCCAAACACACTTTTTGATGCATTTAACATGAAATATAACACATGTGGTTAAACAACCTAGTATATTAATTGAATCAAACAAGTATATACACCATTAAAACTCCAAATCTATTTAAATTCATCAGCCAAAGGTGTCAGTCATCATGGTTTGCATTTCGTACAAATGTTAACTGGTTTAAATCTTAAATAATGAGACATTCTAATCACGCAATGTTAATTAGGCTTCTCTTGTTTTTACCATGACTATTTTTCATGCAATAACATTGAAATTAACTTTTGAGCCTTTCTTAATAACTATAATCATTCTAAAAAAAAATGCTCCTGGACCATCTATAAGATGAATTCATTCAATTTAACAAACAATGGAAGTCCTTGATTTTGAATTGCATTTCATATCGATATTAATTGTAGAATTCAAAAATAGAGAGTTCCTCCCGTCATTTTTGGCTACCAAGCTCCTATTTTGATTCCAAACACACTTTTTGATGCATTTAAAATGAAATATAACACATGTGGCTAAACAACCTAGTATATTAATTGAATCAAACAAGTATATACACCAATAAAACTCCAATTCTATTTAAATCCATCATCCAAAGGAGCCATTCATCATGGTTTGCATTTTGCACAAATGTTAACTGGTTTAAATCCTAAATAATGATACATTCTAATCATGTAATGTTAATTAGGCTTCTCTTGTTTTTTTTACCATGACTATTTTTCATGCAAAAAACATTGAAATTAACTTTTGAGCCTTTCATAATAACTATAATCATTCTAAAAAAAAATGCTCCTGGACCATTTATAAGATGAATTCATTCAATTTAACAAACAATGGAGTCCTTGATTTTGAATTGCATTTCTTATCGATATTAATTGTAGAATTCAAAAATAGAGAGTTCCTCCCATCATTTTTGGCTACCAAGCTCCTATTTTTGATTCCAAACCAAACACACACTTTTTGATGCATTTAAAATGAAATATAACACATGTGGCTAAACAACCTAGTATATTAATTGAATCAAACAAGTATATACACCAATAAAACTCCAATTCTATTTAAATCCATCATCCAAAGGAGCCATTCATCATGGTTTGCATTTCGCACAAATGTTAACTGGTTTAAATCCTAAATAATGAGACATTCTAATCATGTAATGTTAATTAGGCTTCTCTTGTTTTTACCATGACTATTTTTCATGCAATAACATTGAAATTAACTTTTGAGCCTTTCTTAATAACTATAATCATTCTGAAAAAAAATGCTCCTGGACCATTTATAAGATGAATTCATTCAATTTAACAAACAATGGAGTCCTTGATTTTGAATTGCATTTCTTATCGATATTAATTGTAGAATTCAAAAATAGAGAGTTCCTCCCATCATTTTTGGCTACCAAGCTCCTATTTTGATTCCAAACACACTTTTTGATGCATTTAAAATGAAATATAACACATGTGGCTAAACAACCTAGTATATTAATTGAATCAAACAAGTATATACACCAATAAAACTCCAATTCTATTTAAATCCATCATCCAAAGGAGCCATTCATCATGGTTTGCATTTCGCACAAATGTTAACTGGTTTAAATCCTAAATAATGAGACATTCTAATCATGTAATGTTAATTAGGCTTCTCTTGTTTTTTACCATGACTATTTTTCATGCAATAACATTGAAATTAACTTTTGAGCCTTTCTTAATAACTATAATCATTCTGAAAAAAAATGCTCCTGGACCATTTATAAGATGAATTCATTCAATTTAACAAACAATGGAGTCCTTGATTTTGAATTGCATTTCATATCGATATTAATTGTAGAATTCAAAAATAGAGAGTTCCTCCCATCATTTTTGGCTACCAAGCTGCCATTTTGATTCCAAACACACTTTTTTGATGCATTTAACATGAAATATAACACATGTGGCTAAACAACCTAGTATATTAATTGAATCAAACAAGTATATACACCAATAAAACTCCAATTCTATTTAAATCCATCATCCAAAGGAGCCATTCATCATGGTTTGCATTTCGCACAAATGTTAACTGGTTTAAATCCTAAATAATCAGACATTCTAATCATGTAATGTTAATTAGGCTTCTCTTGTTTTTACCATGACTATTTTTCATGCAATAACATTGAAATTAACTTTTGAGCCTTTCTTAATAACTATAATCATTCTAAAAAAAATGCTCTTGGACCATTTATCAGATGAATTCATTCAATTTAACAAACAATGGAGTCCTTGATTTTGAATTGCATTTGATATTGATATTAATTGGACAATTGAAAAATAGAGAGTTCCTCCCATCATTTTTGGTTACCACGCTCCTATTTTGATTCCAAACACACTTTTTGATGCATTTAACATGAAATATAACACATGTGGTTAAACAACCTAGTATATTAATTGAATCAAACAAGTATATACACCATTAAAACTCCAAATCTATTTAAATTCATCAGCCAAAGGTGTCAGTCATCATGGTTTGCATTTCGTACAAATGTTAACTGGTTTAAATCTTAAATAATGAGACATTCTAATCACGCAATGTTAATTAGGCTTCTCTTGTTTTTACCATGACTATTTTTCATGCAATAACATTGAAATTAACTTTTGAGCCTTTCTTAATAACTATAATCATTCTAAAAAAAATGCTCCTGGACCATCTATAAGATGAATTCATTCAATTTAACAAACAATGAAGTCCTTGATTTTGAATTGCATTTCATATCGATATTAATTGTAGAATTCAAAAATAGAGAGTTCCTCCCATCATTTTTGGCTACCAAGCTCCTATTTTGATTCTAAACACAGTTTTTCATGCATTTAACATGAAATATAACACATGTGCCAAAACAACCTAGTATATTAATTGAATCAAACAAGTATATACACCAATAAAACTCCAATTCTATTTAAATCCATCATCCAAAGGAGCCATTCATCATGGTTTGCATTTTGCACAAATGTTAACTGGTTTAAATCCTAAATAATGAGACATTCTAATCATGTAATGTTAATTAGGCTTCTCTTGTTTTTACATGACTATTTTTCATGCAATAACATTGAAATTAACTTTTGAGCCTTTCTTAATAACTATAATCATTCTGAAAAAAAAATGCTCCTGGACCATTTATAAGATGAATTCATTCAATTTAACAAACAATGGAGTCCTTGATTTTGAATTGCATTTCTTATCGATATTAATTGTAGAATTCAAAAATAGAGAGTTCCTCCCATCATTTTTGGCTACCAAGCTCCTATTTTGATTCCAAACACACTTTTTGATGCATTAAACATGAAATATAACACATGTGGCTAAACAACCTAGTATATTAATTGAATCAAACAAGTATATACACCAATAAAACTCCAATTCTATTTAAATCCATCATCCAAAGGAGCCATTCATCATGGTTTGCATTTCGCACAAATGTTAACTGGTTTAAATCCTAAATAATGAGACATTCTAATCATGTAATGTTAATTAGGCTTCTCTTGTTTTTACCATGACTATTTTTCATGCAATAACATTGAAATTAACTTTTGAGCCTTTCTTAATAACTATAATCATTCTGAAAAAAAAATGCTCCTGGACCATCTATAAGATGAATTCATTCAATTTAACAAACAATGGAGTCCTTGATTTTGAATTGCATTTCTTATCGATATTAATTGTAGAATTCAAAAATAGAGAGTTCCTCCCATCATTTTTGGCTACCAAGCTCCTATTTTGATTCCAAACACACTTTTTGATGCATTTAACATGAAATATAACACATGTGGCTAAACAACCTAGTATATTAATTGAATCAAACAAGTATATACACCAATAAAACTCCAATTCTATTTAAATCCATCATCCAAAGGAGCCATTCATCATGGTTTGCATTTTGCACAAATGTTAACTGGTTTAAATCCTAAATAATGATACATTCTAATCATGTAATGTTAA